>OU898276.1:118303999-118326499 GCA_918026665.1 Diabrotica balteata | reverse complement strand
AATTTTCCGATCCTATTTGGCTTCTGAAACTAGGTTTCCTTGCTGATATTTTCGAGTAATTAAATATTTTGAACAGTAATTTACAAGGTCGCGACATTAATATAATTACAGTCACAGATAAAATTAAGGAGTTTCAAAGAAAATCGATTTATGGTCGACCTCACTTGGCAAAAAAAACTCGATTCATTCCAGTGCCTTCAGGAAATTATGGAAAATGTATCCAATTACAGTGCTACAAATTTTGAACAAGTTTTTGCTGACATGCATGTTACTTTGCTCAATTTAAAACAACAGCTCTGTGATTATTTCCCCTAAGAAATTCAAAACAGTTACGACAGTTCCAGATAGATACTAAATCCGTTTTTAGCTGATTCCTTTCAGCATGTTAAAATACCAATAAACATGAAAGAAAAACTTATTGAAATATCAAGTGATGGAATGTTGAAGCTTTAATTTTTTCCCAGAACTCGGACCAATTTTGGACCGAAAACAGGAATACCCCCAGTTGGCGAGTGAAGATGTAAAATGTTTGGTTCCATTTGTAACATCATATTTGTGTGAGTTAAGTTTCTCGTCTATGACTGCCATTAAAACAAGAGTTAGAAATCGTCTCGTACTTGAAAATAATATAATTGTGTGTGTCTCAAATACACAACCTAGATTTGAAAGATTAGTTTCACAGAAACAGGTGCATAGCTCTCATTAAGATTATAATATTTGACTTTATTTTACTCTTATATTTTTATGGACTTTATTATTTAGTTTTATATTTCATCAGATAATTAATTGTTAATTTCTATTTACGGCGTTGTTAAAATAAAAATACATGATCTAACAAAGTGGTGCTTTTGTCTTATTTTGGAAATGTTCGGCGACCCCCCTAGTACCTCATGACGACCCCCAGGGGGTCGAGACCTCCACTTTGGGAAACACTGCTCTAGCCAATACAAGTAAATGTAAGCTTAGTAACTATAGATGGCATTAAATACTAGAACTTAATGTAGATTTCCCAAATACCAGAACACAGAACCAAATAAATTTAAGGGGAAAATTAAAGGTTCTTAAACCAAACATAATTAAGAAATTGTAAGTTAAATACTCCTAATTGCAGGTGATTCATAGAATTGGAAAAAAAAGAAAATTTAAAATTATTCTCTATATTAGCTAAGCTAACTGAGTACACTCTGAAGGAGTCTTGACGGAAAATTTCTTTAATTTTGTACACTGTTGCTCAGTCCTGGTAGATTATGGGGGGGGGGGCATTCATAGATGTGAGAAACACAAAGATGGACACAAAACAACAAGAAGATCAGTGAACAAAATAATTCTTCAAAAAAGGGGCACCACTGTTTTTAAATATTTGAATAAAAAATAAATAGATATGAATAAAAATATTTGAATAAAATATTAGAATCATTTATTGTTGAAAGGGAGTAAGTGCCATTTTCTACTTTTCAGGAAACATGAAATAGCTTTTATTCTGTTCTACTTTATTGACATTTTTCTTATATTCGTCGACATGTCTTACATATCTCTCTCTGTGTTTAACTTTGGTTTGTCCAATATTCAATTTTTTTCTATTTTTAGTATTTTAAAGAAGGGTTTTTATTATAGCTAAAGTAAAGTAACTCAAACAGTAGCAAATGGTGCTTACTGCATTTTAACAATCTTAACAAACAATTAATAATATCACAAAGTGATCAATTTTATTATATCAAAAATATATTTAATAAAAAGGGGCTTAAATTATATAAACATAAAAAATATGAAAACAGTTTTAACTAACCTAGTTAAGTTAATAAAAAAATTAAATTCAATTTGAAAATATATTTTCATTCATTTGAAAAAAAAATAAAAACAAAAAAATGGAGCAGATATTAAAAAGAAAATGTTTTACATAAAATAGCTTTCTATTCAAAGCCTAGATTATCAAAGATATAGAAGGCAACAAATGAGACAGCTAAAAGGTGACACAGAATCAATAAAAAAATTATTACCTTTTCCTTTTTTTGAAATCTAAAAACTATTAGTGGCCAAAACAAAGTTTGATATGCTTCTGCCTAAATTTGGGGTCAAAACCACATACACAAGCAGAGTATGAAAAAAACATTGTTAGATTTTGGGGTGTGACAATCCTATATGTATAATGTAGTTTAGGAGGGCAGAAAACTGAACCTATCCAATTTTGAAATATACCACTCATATTATAATAGAAACAGGAGATATTGATACTTACTAAAGGCACCTGAATTGTAAAAATGCTTTTCGAGGGTGCCACATCTAAGCTATAAACACAAAAATCTGGGTACCATTTTCGAGCTATGTGTGTTGGCCTTTGATTGTCTGACACCTTATACAAGTTGTATTTTTTTGTATCCACTGGCTTGGTTATGTATGATTCTATAGCGTAACAATCCTATAGTAAACACACCTGTATATTTTAGGCCAAATATAGGATGTACCAATATTATATCAAAAACAACAGCTATTGATTCCTAAAGTCGCCAGAATCATAAAAATGGTCTTCGAGGCCGGCTGTCGTGTCTAAGCTATTAACAAAAATCCCTAGGTGTCATTTTTGAGCTGTGTGCTGGCCTTTGATTATCTGATACCTCATATGAGTTGTATTTTGCAAAAACACCATGTTCAATTGAACCAATATATCAATCAAATGACAAAATCAGTAGCTACATTATCTTTGGGTAAAGTTTAAAAAAATTCAGTATAACCAAAGTTTTTGTTATTGGTTATGATGTATTAGATAACCAATAACAAAAACTTTGGATATATATTTTTCAGAATTTGTATAATAATCGGTTTGACAAATATTTCTGAGTGGAAAACGAAACGTCGGAAATAGTTCATTAAAAATGGGATTTTGATCAACCAACAGTGGTTAATTTTGACTTAATCCCATATAAACATAATATTTAACCTAGAGATGTCACAAGGAAGTAGTTTCAGAACCTTGTAAAATATGATAAATTATCTCTATACAACATTTACCTAAAATCTGGTATACCAGCAGACGTACTTATCCCTGCACCAGTGTGGAGAACTATATGTTTAGAATTCTTAATCCATTGGGCCAAAATCTCACATTTCTCATTAACTAGCTTTTCTGAGTCAAATTGCTACAAGATGAAAGTATAAATTAATTATCCAGTATTTAAATAAAAAATCTTACTTCTGGAGCACCTAGAACACCTTTATTTTCGTAATGAGACAAACCATCTGCATAGCTACAAGACATTTTAACGGTAACAATGTGTTCGTAGTTATCTGGTAACAATATTCTATTAATCAGCAGATAGATAGTAACACTAGTCACTAACACAACCCAGCTTGGCAGAAGAGAATGCCAGAATGCCCACTCTCAGAAGTCTCAGATGCCGCCTTTGAAGTTTCTCAGCACGCGCGCCATGTTTTAGAAGGAAACACATAACACCAGTGTTGCCAACCCGACCCGACCAATATAATATTTGCCAAACATCTGTTCAAATTTTGCTAAAATTATGCTAATTGCTTTATAATAATGCTAAAAATTATGCCAATATTTTTTAATATCTATCAAATAAAATAATAACACGTCATTTAACTTCAAATGTTTTATTAATCAAGAAAACCAACGAAAAAATATATTTTATGCTTAATTTCATTACATTAAACAGTATTCCATTATCAGCTAATACAAAAACGGTATAGCAAGCATAACCCAGTAAAATCATAACAGATAAATTATTTGTTTTAAAAAATGCTGAAACATGATTCTGTAGTTAATAGTAATATATCATCCTCCACCACAGATATACCATATACTTAATATAAACATTATTGAAGGCGAAGGGATTTGCTGATGTAGGTGTGTGTGTGTGAATGTGTAAACATTTTTATTCGGATTTGACTCACTGATATCAGTTTCAAGTTCCTGTGATATACTACAAGTTGTTTTAGTAATTGCAAGGCCAACATAAAAATTTGTTCTGAATTAGAAGATTTTCGATTATGTTACATATTATTTTTTACAATTGAAATTCATGAAATTTTTACTACATAATTTATTTTTATATTTAATATGCTAGAAAATATGCTATATGCTAAACAACAAATAAATAAGCTAAACAACATAAAAATATGCCAAATCTAGCATAAAATAAGCTAAATTGACAACTCTGCATAACACATAATAGTTAAGGTCGATTCAGACACATCAGTCACGTCTCGTCACAGTGATGGCACCGAACCGAACAATCCGTCATACAAAATATTCTTTAATACAAATATGGTGCCAGCATTCACACTCATCAGTTGACAAACAGTTTGCCAGCTGTCAGATAGTTGATAGTTCTGTGACCAAACAGGACCGGTTCGGTGCCGTGACGATGACGTGACTGATGTGTCTGAATCGACCTTAATAGTACAGACCATGATATACCCGGTTCGCTATTCCCAGTCCGAACTGTCCATGATACTAAAGGTCAATTCAGACACATCAGTCACGTCTCGTCACAGTGATTGCGCCGAATCGGACAATCCGTCATACAAAATATTCTTTAATACAAATATGTTGGCGGCATTCACACTCATCAGTTGACAAACAGTTTCCTAGCTGTCAAATAGTTGATAGTTCTGTGACCAAACAGGACCGGTTCGGTACCGTGACTGTGACGTGACTGATGTGTGTGAATCGACCTTAAGACTTCCAAGATAAACCCACTTCGCAATCGAATTTTGTACATCGACGCGCATGACGTCAATTGGTGATAAAAGTCACTTTTATCACCAACCTTTTATCATCACAGTCGGTAAAACATATATGGAAAGAAAGGGGTTTTTATTTAAATATTTAAAATATGAAGGGATGTTAGGTAAAATATCTGCAATTAAATCTTAAAAATATGTTATATATACATCTCTGTTAGCCTAGCAATGTAAACTAAAATTATATAAAAAAGTAAGAACTAAACATCCTTTCGCAAATGGAAATTTATATACAATGGATTGATTTATTAAAATAAAAATTTAATAAAACTGATAAAATAAAATACAATGTAATAATTTACAAGTTTATTTAACAATTTATTTTACAATTTTTAATATTTTCTTCTTCTTAACTATGGATGTTTCTTTAATATATCTATTCAATTTTCTAATTTTAAAATATAATTTACACCTTTACTAACATTACATCTAAACACAGCTAAATCCATTAGCGATTTTAAATAATTCTTGGTTAATTTGTTTGACCCTTTGTTAAAATTGTTAAAAATATGGTCCAGTTCATTACATTTAATTAGAAAATCTGGAAATGGTTTAAGCGTTGATTGAATAATCCAAATAGATCTGCAGCCGTACACAAATTAAACGTAGCAACTATTCTGTTCTCAAAAACCGTGTCGCCATCTATGTTCGAGAGAGACAATTACACTACGGTTCAACATAAAAGATTTCTTCTCTTCATATTACCTCCCCTTAATTCTCAACGTAAATATTGCTTCCCCACTTTAATTCCTAAATACAATCATACATTCAAACTGTGCGTTTTGAAATTCTGTAACTTTTTTCTACGAACTTTTAGGTAGATAGAATGGTACATTTTATAGGAAGAGAAGTCAATTACCGTTACGGTTGTATTCTATTGTACGAGGTTGTACGACTATTTTTAAGCAATTTATGGTTTTTCAAAGCTTATATTTTTAAAGATTCTTGATATTTTTTATGATTACTTTTTAAAATTCGCATTAAACTTTTTTTCTGGTACCTTTGGGTATATACCTGACTCAAATTTTTTTATTCAGCAATGTGTATATATATATATATATATATATATATATATATATATATATATATATATATATAAGATATTATGTACTTAAAGGTACCAGAAAAAAAGTTATGAGAAATCTTCTTCTTCTTACGGTGCCTATCCGTTCCGGATGTTGGCGATCAACATAGCTATCCTAACTTTGCTTGCTGCTATTCTTAATAGTCCGGTTGTCGATGTATTAAACCACTTTCTCAGGTTTTGAAGCCAAGATATTCTTCTTCTCCCTGGTCCTCTCTTTCCAAATACCTTGCCCTGAAGAATGAGTTGCAACAAGCCGTATCTCTGTTCATTCCTCATAACATGGCCAAGATATTCTAGTTTGCGCTCTTTGATGGTGTTAATAATCTCGCATTCCTTGCCTATTCTACGTAGGACGTCAACATTAGTCACACGATCCACCCATGAATTTCTTAAGATACGTCTGTAACACCACATCTCGAATGCCTCGAGTTTTCTTAAGGAAGCTTCGGAAAGTGTCCAGGCCTCTACTCCGTATAATAAGGTAGAAAATACATAGCATCTAATGAGAGAGATTTTTGTAGCAAGTGGTAAATCGTGACTTCTGAAAAGATACTTCATCATTATGAACGCTGATCTCGCTTTTCCTATGCGTTGTTTTATTTCACTGGAGTGATCCCATTAGCTGTTAATGTTGGTACCAAGGTATGTGTAGCTGTCCACTCTGTCAATTGGATGTTGGTAACCAAAAGCTGTGTATTTAATATTTCGCGCTTACTGACTACCATGTACTTTGTTTTCTTCGTATTAAGATCAAGTCCGTGTTCTCTACTTATATGTGATATATGCGACATTATTCTTTGCAAACCAGACTATCTGCAAAAAACTACTGCGTCGTCGGCATATCTACTGTTGTTTAGACGCATTCCGTTGACTAATACGCCTTCTTGTAGTTCTCCCAGCGCTTGCTCGAAGATATATTCAGAGTATATATTAAATAACACCGGGGACAGAATGCATCCTTGCCTCACTCCTCTATCTATGGAGACTGCCTCTGTCAATTGATCATCCACTTTAATATTGGCTGTTTGTAAGTTTATCATGTTTTACTCCATCAAATGCCTTTTTGTAGTGGATAAAACAAATATACACATCGCAGTTAACATCCCTGCATCTTTGCATAAGCACTTGGACAGTGAATAGAACCTCTCGGGTGCCTAAGGAATCGCGGAATCCAAACTGCGTCCATGATACTTGTTCTTCGCATTTTTTATATATTCTGCCGTGTATCACTTTCAAGAACGTTTTAAGTAAGTGCTCATTGGGCTAATTGTTCTGTAGTCTTCGCATGTCTTGGCATTTACTTTTTTTGGTATGGTCACGAAGGTCGACTTTAACCAGCTTTGGGGTATTTTTCCAGTTACGTATATGTTGTTGAATACAGTTGTTATCCATTTTATTCCCTGTTCATCCATAAGTTTAAGGAATTCTGCACAAAACTCGTCAGGCCCTACCGCTTTACCATCTTTAGTTCTTTTATTAGCTGACGTGACTTCTTCAATGGTAATCGAGGGTCCTGTTTGGCATTCAGTGTCTTCAATGGTAGTCTGCCTTTCATCTGCAAAGGTTACTTCCACATAATTCTTCCAAGTGTCTAGTTTTTCTTCCACGGTTAACAATTGTTTGCCTTGGTTATCTGCCAAACACCCAACTCTTGTAGGTATATATAAGCCTGCGGTTTCTTTAACTTTTTTGTGCATATTAAATGTATCGTGTTTATGTTGCAATTGCTGTATTTCCGAACACTGTTTTCTTAGATGTTATGCTGTTCCGGAATCTTTTGTTAATCAGAATGTAATCTATTTGATTTCTCACTATGCAGCCTGGAGTATCTTGAGGTGATTTCCATGTGTATAATCTTCTGTGTGGGAGTTTGAAGTAAGTGTTAGTAATCACAAACTCTTCTTCTGCTACAAATTCACCCAGTCGGTCTCCTCGGTCATTTCTTTCTCCAAGTCCAAATTGTCCTATGAATTCTCCCCCGATTGTCTCCTACCAATTTTGGCATTTAGATCACCCATAATCAAAGTTAAAGCCTTTCTGGGGAAGCGTTTTAAGGTGTTAGGGAAGAGAGACAAATGAGAATGGTCAGTTTCTAATAGACTTCGCAGCTGGAAAGAATATGGTTATCAGTTCGACCTGCTTCCCACATCGGGACATACATAAGGGCACTTGGATATCACCTGACGGAAACACAGTCAATCAAATAGACCACGTACTGGTTGAAAGAAGAATGGCCACAAGTATATTAGATGTAAAAAGTAGGCGTGGAGCAAGCTGTGACTCCGACCATTTACTAGTACAGATACGGTTTAGATGTAAAATCAGTCGACAAGCAAAGGAAAAATACCCGAAACAAGAAAAACTAAACTTAGATAACCTAAAAGTCTCTGAGGTACAAGAAAGATTTGAGAGAACAGTGAGTGAAAAATTACTAGAAGAAAACATAGAAGAATTCACAATAGAAAATCATTGGAACACCATAAGCACTATCATACTAAACACGGCACAAGAAGTTCCTGGAACAAACACTCAACGGAGAGAAGAACAGTGGTTCGATGAAGAATGCAAACAAGCTATTCACGAAAGAAATGAAGCACATAAGAATTTCATACTCAGACGAACTAGAGAGAGAAGGACAGAATTTGAGAATAAAAGACGAAGAGCTGATAAACTATGCAGACAGAAAAAGAGACGGTACGAAAACAACCGGATACTAAACATAGAGAGGGCGTTCAAGGAAAACGAAACACGCAGTGCATACCAACTTATCAAACATTTAAGACAGGGTTACAAGCCGAAGACTAGCCTATGCAAAAATAAGAATGGGGAAATAATTAGCGATATGGACGAAATTAAGAGAACCTGGATGATGTATTTTAAGGAATTATTAAACGAAAGGGCACAAACACCACTACAACAGCGGCAGCAGCAGGTAGAACAGAAAGGTCAACAACAGGAGCTGTGGGAAGATGGAGAAGATAATGAATTGGCTAGACCTCCAACGCTAGAGGAGGTTCGAACAGCAATCCAAATACAAAAAAGCCATAAAGCGCCGGGAATAGATAAGATACCGGCAGAACTGTTCAAGCAGGGAGGAACAAATTTGACAGAACAGATGTACCAGCTTATACAAGAAATATGGAGAGAAGAAAAAATCCCACAACAATGGAAGAAAAGTATAATCTGCCCTATTCATAAAAAAGGAGACAAACTGTTATGCCAGAATTATAGAGGCATCTCTTTACTTTGTTCGCGATACAAAATACTCACAAACATTCTTAATCGAAGACTTCAACCCTCACTGAAAAAATTATCGGGGAATATCAAGCAGGGTTCAGGCGAAATAGATCTACTATTGACCAACTATTTACAGTTAAACAAATACTAGCCAAAGCATGGGAATATGACATAGACGTCTACAATCTCTTTGTAGATTTCAAGCAAGCCTATGATTCAATAGATAGAACAATACTACCTAATATATTACAAGAATTTGGCATACCATCAAAATTAATAAGACTAGTGCAAATGACAATGACAGAAACAGAAGCACATGTATGTATTCAAGGACAGATCACTGATGCGTTTATGACAACGCAAGGACTGAAACAAGGTGACGGACTAGCTCCAACACTTTTTAATCTTGTTCTTGAATATGTAATTAGACGGTTGACGGTGAGCAGAAATAACATACTTACAAACAAATCTACCCAATTAGCAGCATACGCAGATGACATAAACATAATGAGCAGAACAAAGACTGCGGCAGAAGAAACCTACGTTCAATTGAAACAGAGTTCAGAAGTTGTAGGGCTAACAATAAATACAAATAAAACAAAACTACTCATACAAACCAGATCAAATAGACAGGCGCAACAACAACAATTTATAGACGATATAGAATACGTGAATAGATTCACGTATTTAGGAATGGATCTGGTCGAAAAAAATGAGAAGAACGGAAATAAATAGAAGGCTTATGCTGGCAAACAAAGCCTATTTCGCGATGGGCCACATATTCAAATCGCGAGACGTACACCGGAAAACAAAACTCCGGGTATATAAAACAATAATCCGACCCATAGTAAGTTATGGGTGTGAAACATGGGTTATAACACAGAAATATACCAATGCATTAGACGTGTTCGAAAGAAAAATATTGCGTAGAATACTGGGTCCAATAAAGGAAAATAAACAACTGGCGAATTAGATATAATAACGAAATATACGAACAATACACTGAACCAACACTAGCACAATACACTAGACTGCAGAGATTACGATAAGCAGGGCATGTGGCCCGCATGCATGAGAACAGAATCCCCAGAAAAATACTAAACGCAAGAATGCAAGGAAAAAGACCTGTTGGAAGACCAAAAAAGAGATGGGAAGACGAGGTAGATGAGGATGCCAAAAATCTCCTAAAAACGCGTTCATGGAAAAGAACAGCAGTAAATAGAGATGTTTGGAGAGGTTTAATGAAGGAGGCCAAGGCCCGGCTTGGGCTGTAGTGTAATTGGATGGATGGTTTTAAGGTGTTCGTTAGTTCGTTACAAAATGCTTCACTTATCTCGTCCGGTTTGTCAGCAGTAGGGGCATATACCTGGATAATGTTAGATGTAATTGGGTAGGTATTAAGTTGAAGGAGGAGTATTCTTTCCGATATAGGTACAAAGTTTTTAACATGTCTGGCAGTTTCTTGATTTAAGATTATACCTACCCCATTTTCGTGTCTTCCATTAGGGTTACCTAAGTTTTTAAAGAAATCTTCTATTTTCTTTTATGTTATCGTTTGACAACGATATTTTGCAGCTATATATCTCCATCGTTCCTTTGCAGAACGTCGTGAATTTGCCTCATTTTATTGTTAGGACGAAACGTAAAGCAATCTGAAAAGACAAAACTTTATACAATGATAACAAAATTAAGAACCTAGTCGTCTCCCTAACATATTAAGCCTACTGTATAAAATTCTTGTCCTTAAAACATTGAAAATCTCGTCGGCGGTCTCATGCTGCCTGTTGTCTGTTGGGTCGTCATCTTCGTCGTCTGATACGCTCAGGTTGTCTGGATGAGGAACCATATCAATGATGTCCTGGTCGATGAATTCACTTTCTAAATCGTCGGCTGCTAACCACTCACGTATCTCTTCTTATTTAATTTCGTCACATCCCGGCAAATTTTTATCAGAGATTTAATTTTTTCTGTCGTTTCTTTGCCATTTTCTTCTTCAGGATCGTCAATCAAAATCCTATCAAAAGTTAGTTCCAGCATTTTTCCAAAGTTGAAGATTTGATCTTGGCCCAGAACTCAGCACACCGATAAACAACATGTTTCATTCTTGAACATTTGAGGATTTCAGGAACACTTTTGGATTCATTTGTCTCCTGTAATAACGAATGCTCCTCTATAATGTCTCTCGAATGTCTCTATTAGTCCCTGGTCTAACAGCTGAATTAAGCTCGTGACATTCGGTGGCAAAAATCTGACAATTATCACTATTATATAGATTTTGAGTCAACAAGCAACAATGCTTGATAGGAAGGTTTTTTTATTTTAAAAAGGATTTTACGCTTGGGACTAATTTATTTTCGAACCATTCTGAAAATACAGTGGTCGACATCCATTAGCTTTTTTGACTTCTATAAAAAAAAGGAAGTGCTTTTTCTCAAATTGTTGAGAATGTAATACATTTATATTGTATACACAGATATATTGGTGTAAGAGTAAGCGGAACGCACCCATAGTGTCATGGGTTGACATGACAGACAATAATAGTAATGTCAATGAGTATCATGTAGTTGTAGGTAGTAGTAAGAAACATGGTGGCTTAAGTTAGGTTAGTTAATTAGTATGTATGTTATAGGAAATAAAGCCTTTTATAATAGTAGTAAAGTACGACTATTTATTTTCCAAATCCACACCTTAACATGGTAGCAGAGGTCCGTGGTTGGAAAGTCGTACCTTTTACAACAGAAAAAGTTTGGTGCAGTTTGAAAAAAAAGTGTGACACATGATGGCAGGTAGTAGTGATTTTAGAATACCTATATTCGATGGGGAGAATTATAAAATGTGGAAAAAACGTCTTATGCTATTTTTGAAAATGAAGAAGTGTGATGTTGTGGTAACCAGACCGAAAAATGAAAATGATGATACAAATTGGGATGACGATGATGTAAAAGCAATGAATTATATATGCGGTGCAATATCGGATCGACAGATGGAGTACATCGACGAAAAAACTACGGCGTATGAGATGATAAAGAAATTTGATAATTTATATTTGAAAGAATCAACGGCATTGCAGATAGTATGTAGAAATAACTTGGAAAGATTAAAATTGAACAACTATGGAGACTGTGCAACATTTTTTAGTGACTTCGAAAAAGCTATAAACGAGTTAAAAAGCGCGGGTGCTAGTGTGTCTGAAAAGGAAAAATTGAACTATATGTTAAACACGTTGCCAGAGTCGTACAGTTATATTGGTGATTTAATAGATACATTAAAAGAAGATGATCAAACTGCAGACTACGTAAAAACAAGGTTATGATGTCCGAATTAAAAAATCAAAACAATGATTTTGGAAGAAAATCCAGTACATTTGTGGTAAATAAAGGTCGACAGGATCGATCATGCTTCCAGTGTGGCGAAGTTGGTCATTTCAAGCGAGATTGCAAAAATGGCGCCAATCAAGCGTCGGGTAATGGCGGACAAACGACAAGCAGTAGAGGCTGGTGGAGAGAAACGCGAGGTCGACAAGAAGCCGGAAGAGGAAGCTACGTCAGAGGACGTGGCCACTCACGTGGACAGCGCGGAACGCATGGAACAAGTGCACAGCGGTTCAACCGACAAGGACAGAAGAACGAAGAGCGAAACAGTGCTTCTTGGCTTACAACAGTAGCTCTTGGTAAGGATATGTCAGTTATTGCACAAAATACTGAAATAGGTAATGTAAATAATTGTATTGAAATAAAATGGCTTTTAGATAGTGGTTGTACAGACCACATTATTAATGATGAAAAATTATTTGATAAATGTAAATTACTTAAAGATCCCATTAATGTTTATTTAGGAGATAATAGGGTTGTAAAAGCTACTAAAATTGGAAATGTTTTAAGTTACTTTGATGCTTTTGGTAAAAAGAGTTTAGTAGATATGCAAAATGTTTTCTATGTTAAAGATATGAAATCAAATTTGATAAGTTATAGCAAAATAACAGAAAATAATAAGATTATTTCTCTAGGTAATATTTCAAAAGTTTTTGATAAACTTGGTAATATAACAGCAGTTGCTTTAAAAAATAATGGCTTATATATTATGAAAAGTAAATTAAAATCAGTTGAATTGCATGTAAATGTTGCAAATAAAGATATGAATAATATGAATCAAAAGGAAAAATGGCATCGTTTATTAGGTCATGTAAATTTTAAATATTTGAATATTTTATCTAAAGATCAGCTGTTGAATGGAATTCCTAATGAGTTTGAATCTGAATTTATGAAATGTAAGATTTGTATTGAAAGTAAAATGCATAATATTCCGTTTGTAAACAGTAGAAAAAAAGCTAAAGATATTTTAGAGATTGTACATACTGATGTTTGTGGGCCTTTTCGAACTACTGGGTTTAAAGGTGAAAATTATTTTGTTTCTTTCATTGATGATTATAGTAAGATTTCTAAAGTATATGCTATAAAATCAAAAGCAGAAGTATGTGATTGTTTGAATGAATATACGAATGAAAGTGAAAATTTGACTGGAAAGAAAATAAAGATTTTAAGATGTGATAATGGGAAAGAATATTTGAACAGTAAAGTCTACAGATTTGCAAAAGAAAGGGGTATAGTAATTGATAATTGTCCTACATATGTACATGAATTGAATGGGACTGCAGAACGGTTTAATCGAACTATAATGGATATGTCAAGATGTTTGTTGGCTGAAGCAGATATTCATAAAAAATATTGGCCTGAAATAGTTTGTGCTGCGGTTTATTTGAAAAATCGTACTTTATCTGATACAATTGAAAAGAAAACTCCATATGAAATATTTTTTGGACAGAAACCTGATGTTTCTAATTTGCGTTTGTATGGAAGTAAAGTTTTTGTACGAAGACCAGAACAGAAGAGAATCTCTAAATGGGATAAGAAAGCTGATATGGGAATTTTAATTGGTTATAGTAATGTTGGTTATCGTGTATTATTAAATGGCAGAGTCATTGTTGCTAGACACGTGGATATTGTTGAAGAAAACGTTAAGTGTATAGGTTTAGACTTTAACGAATCAGATAATGATAATAATGAAGAGTGTTACCCTGATAAAATTGATGAAAGCTCTGAAAATGACTCAATAGATGAAACTTTTGAAAGTACAAATGAAAGTATGGATGATAGTGTGAATAAAAATGAACCTGAGTTACCTAGATCTCACAGAGCCAAAAATCCTCCAAAGAAATTTGATGACTACTATGTATATAATAGTAGTATTTTTGTAAATATGTGTAGAACTGATATACCACATACATTTGAGGAGGCGATAAATTCTAATGAAAGTAAGTATTGGAAAACAGCTATGGACAAAGAAATTGATAGTTTAAATAAAAGTAAAACTTGGAAATTGGTTAAAAATGATACAAACAAAAATATTCTGGATGTTAAATGGGTTTATACTAAAAAGTCTGATAATACTTATAAAGCTAGATTGGTTGTACGAGGTTTTCAACAAACTGATGAAATTGATGATATTTATTCACCTGTGGCTAAAATGCAAACATTAAAGATTTTATTGTCATATTGTTGTCAAATGGGCCTAGTAATTGAACAAATGGATGTTGAAACAGCCTTTTTAAATGGTAAAGTAATTTCTGAAGTTTATATTAAACAACCTAAGGGTTATGAAGATGGAACAAGTAAAGTTTGTAAATTAGTTAAAGCTTTATATGGTTTAAAAGAAAGTCCAAGGGCATGGTATGAGTGCCTAGATACATTTTTGATAAATTTAGGTTTTGAAAGAAGTAATATTGATCCTTGTTTGTACGTTTATAAAATTGGAAATGATATTATTTACTTATTAATTTATGTCGATGATTTATTGATTTGTGGTAGAAATTTAAATGAAATTAAAAGGATTAAAATTTTATTATCAGAACAATTTAAAATGAAAGATATTGGTGAAATTAAAGAATATCTTGGTATTACTGTTGATTATGATTCTAGTAAACATGAAATGAGATTGGATCAAAATAAATATATTGAATTATTAAGGAAAAAATATAATTTAGAAAAAGGTAAACTGTATAATACACCTATGGAAGTAAATTTAAAAATTGATAAATCTGATCATTGTGAAAGAAATATTAAATATAAAAATTTAATTGGTGCACTATTATACATAAGTTCGGCAACAAGGCCTGATATAAGTTTCAGCGTAAATTATCTGAGTAGATTTCAAAATTGCTATAATGAAACGCACTTTAAATATGCTGTACGAATTTTGAAATATTTATGCTTAACTAAAGATTTAAAATTGTTTTATAACAGAAATGAAAAAGTAAGTATTATTGATTGTTATGTGGATGCCGATTGGGCAGGTGATCATTTAGATAGAAAATCTACAACTGGTTTTGTAATAAGATTGTTTGGTAATGTAATTTATTGGAAATCTAGAAAACAAAAAAGCGTTACAAAAGCTTCAACTTTTGCAGAGTATGTAGCATTGTCAGAAGCAGTAAGTGAATTGATATTTGTAAAAGAATTGTTGAAAATATTTGATATTGAAATAATAAAGCCAATTGATGTTTATGAAGATAACACTGGTACAATTAGTATAGCTAATTATGGCAATTTTACAAAAAATTCTAAGCATGTTGAAATTCATTATCATTATGTAAATGATTATGTTAAAGCAAATGTTATAAATGTGGTTAAAGTAGATTCTGATGATAATATTGCAGATATTTTTACGAAGTCCTTGGGCCAAGATAAATTTGAAAAATTTCGAAGTATGTTAAATTTGAATTAATGTAAATACAATGTAAATGTAAGGAGGCGTGTTGAGAATGTAATACATTTATATTGTATACACAGATATATTGGTGTAAGAGTAAGCGGAACGCACCCATAGTGTCATGGGTTGACATGACAGACAATAATAGTAATGTCAATGAGTATCATGTAGTTGTAGGTAGTAGTAAGAAACATGGTGGCTTAAGTTAGGTTAGTTAATTAGTATGTATGTTATAGGAAATAAAGCCTTTTATAATAGTAGTAAAGTACGACTATTTATTTTCCAAATCCACACCTTAACACAAATATCTTTTAGAGCTCTTGGTTTTTTGATTTCCCAACACACATATGCATCAATCGGTGAGTGAAATTGATGGAATTTACATTTTGCGATAAAAATTTACTTTTTATTGACGAAATTATTGAAACTGTCAGCGTTTCGGTCAAACGATGATTCGGTTAAAAACGTTTCGCTTAAGGGAGGTTTTACTGTATATCTTAACTGTAAAAGTGTTGATTGTAGTTTTTGTCTTTTCAGAAAAAAAATACAATGTTTTTAAAAGTTTTTGTAAAGTATTTTCATTCATTAATTTTTAATAAACGAAAATTTCTCCACCCAGGTGAGATTCGAAGTATAATAAAAATTCGGCTTGGGCTGATATTATTTTATTTTTTTTTATCATTCGAAACAAAAAAAGGTCATTTGTAATTTTTCTCTGAAGTCGATCGTTTTCGAGTTTTAAATAATTTAAAACTAAAAAGAAAAAAAGAAAATTTCGATTTTCAAGGCTCACAACACAAGCAAAAATATTAATTTTGTAATCATCAAGTACAAACATGCGAAATTTCTTGTATCAAGTCCTGATAAGAATGTTTGCCATATTATGCATGTTTTCAATTTTTGCAAATATTTTTTAATTGTTAATGAGGAAGGTTCTTTGTGGGAAGACTGGGCTGGGCTACATTAATAATTAAAAACAATGATTTAAAATGAAAGTCCAAAATACTTATCAAGACCTAATAAAATAATGTTGAGCTTGAACTTAGGTACTTCATAATTTTAAAAATGAAGTGAAACTTAATTATTCTAAGCCTTGAAGATCATCATCTCTCGTTATTTTTTGTTTTAAATTGTTTATAACTTGAAAACAATCAGCTTAAGAACAAAAATTAAAAAAGCACTTTTTTGTTTTGAATGAATCTAGAATAATATCTGTCCGCAAAATTTTCTTCATAAAATAAGTTATTATTAAATTATTAATTAATTATAGTCACAACAAAATTAGATCGGGCACCCCTTGATTTTATAATTATTAACATTCTAAATTACATATCAAATAATTTTCATTGCAGTCGATCTTTATCGTATCTGTATACAAAATATAATATCGACAAATTAAATTCAAACGTTGGCGAAGTGCTAAATGCTTCACAGACATATTTCTTAGAAATCAGAGATAACGCTGGGGTGATGTCCAGTTTTCTGACTCACTACACTTCGTATTTCGTAAGTACTGTCATAAATTGGTTGTGGAAGGGGACGATAGGGGAGGTAACGGCAGCTCTTTCTACGATCATTCTCGTATGAGCGCAAATTCGTAACTAGTTGTTTCCCGTAATATCCACTAGAGGCGCTGATTATTGATGAAATTTTAATTTTTTGGGTTGCACGTTTCTCTCCATAAGCGTTGCGGATCTATTTGGATTATTCAATCAACGGTTTAAGTAAACCTCCTTCGGAAAGATGGTTTACCCAGTAAACCGATGTCAACGTACAAGATAAACGATAAAACAAAACTAAATCTCAAGGTTAGTAGATATTTAAGAGGCTACATCAGCGCGTCATCAATATTAATTCGAGAAATGGTGGCCGCACCGTCTTTCAAAAGTTCTGTGAATCTTTGGCAACAGTGCATCGGCAGTACGTGACATTATCAAAGACGAAGGCAAAATATTGTGATAATTAGAGTTCGGATCGGATTTAAAAGCATAAAGAAACGCACAAAAAGCTTAACGATTTTATGAAAATATTTTATTATTTATTTATTATATAAAAAATCATAAACATAAGCATATAAATTTTAACAAACCTTTTTTACGAAAATTAGTATAAAAAATCTTAGCTAAAGAATTAGTAAGTACCTATCATAAATTTAATAATAATATACAGAGTGTTTCAACGAAAATTTGGCCATCCCAGAAACTCAAAAACCAAGAGTTTGTCAAAATTAAATAATTTACGAAATAACTGAAGATAGTTTTTGCTAATTTATTGGTCGAACATAAGTAATATCAAAAAACATAAAATTTCATTAAATTAAACAATTTAATGTTCGAAATGACCTCCTGTGACCTTCATACAATACTACAGTATATTTTCAAAGCCCCTTCGTACATTTGCAAATACCTCCGGTCTGAATAATCGGCATTCTGTCACAATCCTTTGTCGGAACTCGGTAAGATCTACAGACGGAGTGGCATATATTTTTGATATTAGGTGAAAGGCAAAAGATCCGGTTATCTGGCCGACTACTCCATTGGACCCCTTCTGCCAATCCAAAGCACTGGAAAACGTTGTTGATTTAAAAATTGTCTTACGCGTATATCATAATGTGGGGATGCCTTGTCCTGTTAGGAAGTCATTTTATCGCTTACAAGATTATCATCAGGTTCCAATGTGTCAGTGAGCAGCGGATCAATAACATCTTCTAACAAACTTAAATAAGTTGTTCCGTTGAGATTGCCTTAATAGTTCAATAACGTGATTCCCTAAACCAACCCATATATTTAATACATTTAGTTTCCGAGGTGTTTGTGTATGTGTCTCAATGAATAAATGAGGATTACTGATATTCAAATAACGACAATTATGTCTATTGTCTTCACCATTTAATATAAAAGTACACTCGTCGGAAAAACACGTACAATCGATGTTGGTTGTTTTTATGATTTTACTAAATTCTTCACAAATTTGACGTCGATGATCAGGATCATCTTTATTTAATTGATGAAGTAATCGTATTTTAACCAACAGATTCTGTATCCGGCTTCTATACAACATGTAGCTTCTCCTTATAAATTTTAAAGTGTTTGTTTGTCTTAGTGTATTGTATTTTGTATTGTTATGTCCAAATTTTACATTTATGACATTCTACTATGTCGGATAGGCCACAACTGACGAAATGCCCCTGGGCAAGATTAAATTAATCACCGTGTTCGATAGTTGCCTTGTATACCCTCAAAGTTTAATCGTATTTTATAAGGATACAATTTATAGTATTTTATAATTCGATAATCTCTAGATGCTCATAGACCAGATGCACGAGGTAGTTGTCTGATAGACTGTCGATTATCCATTTGTTAATGACCCAATACCGCCACTTCAACTGCTGCAGTTAAAATGCAGTAATTCTGTATCAATTGTATACATCTAAACAAATAAAGTACCTATAAAGGAAATACTACCCTGAAAATTGCTCGATCGATCCGAGCTCTACTTATAAGTTTTAACGTATATATCAAACAGTTTAGCTGTAAGAAATGAACTACAGATTGATTCATAGCATAAGTTCTGACGTATACCAAATAAAAAATATAAGTTCGGAAATATTGTCGCCAATGAATATCTATCTACCTGAAAAAATTGGCATTTTTACTTTAGTGAGGATTTTTGTACAAAATACAGATTTATTACCAATTTCATTTTCATGGGAAACAACTTTTCACACCTTTTACTTATGACAACAGTAGATTGTTTATACTTACACTTACATTATTAAAATTTGTGGTGGTTCTAATTTCGATTTTCGAATCGTTTTAGTACGGTTTTAACTGGACCTTTTCTTGGAAGGCGTGACTTTAATTTTCGCTCGTGAAATTTTTCCCATTTTCAAAAATACATATATTTCTAGAATAAAAAATGCTCCTAAGACTATATACTCGCATTAGAATTTGAAATATTTTTACGTAAAATAGACTTTTAAAACCCACAATTAATAATAATTTATTTTTTTCAAATAGTCCGACAACTCAGTTCTATTGCCCAAATATAATAAATTAATTTTAAACAAACACTACTTCACTATGAATCAAAACTCGAATTTCAATATCTTGAAAATAATACACTTCTGCATGAACAGCTATCGATACAGATAACAGAGCAGAATCGTGCTATCACTTACACAGAAAATAGACGTAGGAGTGCAAATGTGATTGCGGTGAGTGCGGTGACTATTTCTCTATGTTGCCAACTCACTCAGTTAAGTTCGATTTCTTGTTATAGTTAATTGATTATGGTTGATTTTAGTAATTCCAATGTGACACAAAATCTAGGCTTGGGATAAAAAAGTTTATTTAAAGAAAGTGTATTTTTTTGTTTTTCTTAATGGCGGTAAAAACTCGTTTTTGTAATATTTTATTTAGTTATAGAGTAATTTCCACTTACTAACATATTTCTCAAATTGGGCTTCATACCGCCATTCTTTACTATATCATTTATATGTGTACCAAATATCTCGTCAAAATATTTAAAATTAAAGCTGCAATCTTGGAACGCGTTTTCCGTCTTGATGACGCGCTGATGTAGCCTCTTAAGTAGATACTTAAATATCTACTAACCTTGACTAAATCTGACAAAACTCCATACAACACAGAACATTTCTGGTGACATTTGTCGCCAAGTGACGTCACACGACTGATCGCGTGCGCGTGGGTTTATCTGTAGTTTATAGTATCATGGAACTGTCTAGTGATTTTAGTAATTATTTTTTTGCGAAGTTAGTTACTTTTTGACAGACTCGAAGTGGCTGGAAATTACTATACAACCAAGCATACGTGCTCTTAGTCAATATTAATGTAAACAAAAGTAAATAAAATAGAACTTTGCCGACAATCAATATTTATTTATTTACACCGTATAATGTATTGATAGCAAATAATAAAATGATTTATTGTACAAAATAAAAAAAGTGGGAATAAATTCTACAAAATTAAAAAGTCAAAGTGAGGTTAAATAAGACATAGCAAGTTCCTTATGTTGTGACTAGGATAGAATCAATGATTAAAGATTAACAGTTCATTGGATAACATTAACATAAACTGTTGTTTTATTATCTTACAAAATAAGTGTACTTCCATATGCTAAAAGCAAATATTAGTAATTTGACTAGGCAAATTCGTGGTTCAATAGTAATTTTTGCTCATTAGCATTTGAGGATGTTAAAATCTTCCACATATGGTGAATGAATTCAGTGTCCTGCACAGACCACTCCAGGTGATATGTGGTGTCCTGGCCGTAGTCTGCAGTCATATAAATCCAAACAAACAACAAAAACCTCCATGTAAGTATAAACAAGTTTATATTAAATTAGAAACAACTAATCTAAAAATATTAACTTTTAAAAAACATTTTATCATTTTTTATTAAGAAAAACTTACCAACGCATTAGCTGATGGAACAAATGGAAAACTTTGACTATACATAATAATAAACTTTAAAATATAACTAACTAATTAACTGAATAGAACTAACAAAAGAATTAAACAAAGATAATAAAACAATAAAACTATATTAAATTAAATAAACAACGCGAATAATACAAATATTTACTACAATATTTTAAATTGTAACAATTCAAATATTATATTTATACAGGGAAAATTTGATGGGTTTAGTATACACCTCCAATATTTCGAATAATTCTTCTTTTTTTCAAAGAAAGAAGTCTGCAATAGTAGTATACTTAAGCTATTAATACTGAGAAGTAGGAATTGTTGTGTTGTAGGTTTCCGACAATGAGTCTGTCAAAATATGCCCTAGCTAAGCGAATAGACAATACTAAGACTTCCAAGATAAACCCACTTCGCAATCGAATTTTGTACATCGACGCGCATGACGTCAATTGGTGATAAAAGTCACTTTTATCACCAACCTTTTATAATCACAGTCGGTAAAACATATATGGAAAGAGAGGGTTTTTATTTAAATATTTAGAATATTAAGGGATGTTAGGTAAAATATCTGCAATTAAATCTTAAAAATATGTTATATATACATCTCTGTTAGCCTAGCAATGTAAACTAAAATTATATAAAAAAGTAAGAACTAAACATCCTTTTGCAAATGGAAATTTATATACAATGGATTTATTTATTAAAATAAAAATTTAATACAACTGATAAAATAAAATATACTGTAATAATTTACAAGTTTATTTAACAATTTATTTTACAATTTTTAATATTTTCTTCTTTTTAACTTTGGATGTTTCTTTAATATATCTATTCAATTTTCTAATTTTAAAATATAATTTACACCTTTACTAACATTACATCTGAACACAGCTAAATCCATTAGCGATTTTAAATAATTCTTGGTTAATTTTAATGACCCTTTGTTAAAATTGTTAAAAATATGGTCCAGTTCATTACATTTAATTAGAAAATCTGGATATGGTTTAAGTAAACCTCCTTCGGAAAGATGGTTTACCCAGTAAACCGATGTCAACGTACAAGATAAACGATAAAACAAAACTAAATCTCAAGGTTAATAGATATTTAAGTATACCCGGTTCGCTATTCCCAGTCCGAACTGTCTAGTGATTTTAGTAATTATTTTTTTTCGAAGTTAGTAACTTTTTGACAGACTCGAAG
>OU898276.1:118258999-118298999 GCA_918026665.1 Diabrotica balteata | reverse complement strand
TGGAAGCTGTTGCTTTATTTTCCATATCGTTTGTAGAACTAAAACATTGAATTATTAATTATTATGGAATATGCTACGAGTATGCATTATATTTGGTTAAATTTAATTTTCGTACAATGAACATAACCTATAGATATGTATATATTTCATTGAAATTAATATATTTATAGCAATTATAGTGTAGATTAGAAAAAATAAATAAATGTATTTATAATACTACAAAATTAAACTTCAATTCATGTCAAGCATTAAGTATTATCACATCCCTGTACTACGCCTATGGACAAAATTCCACTGTTTACAATACTTACGAATGAAATGACAGTTCTGGATGTAAATATGAAGTTTTCCTGCATACAACACAGTTACGCACCATTATTACACTTAACTATCAACTATTCTTCACTTCTAATTTAAAATATATTAACAAATTCACTAAAATGTCACAAATAAGGAAATTATCAACTCAAAGGTAAACAGTACAACGCCATATTCTTTTTCGTCAAATCGCTAGGATTGGTTGATATTATCAACGATTCCAAGTTTTACAAGAGTTAAGATTATCAGAATATATTTTCTTTTAATAAATTAAAAAATTAATTTTTTTCTTTTAATTCCTTGGTTGCGAAATGAGTATATCTAAAAATAGTTTATACTAACTAGATAATACATTTTTACTTATAGATTTAAAGTAAATTACACTAAAAATCGAAAATTATTTCGAAGATTGACTCTGAAAAAAAAATAATATGACAACGTCAAATTAGGGATTTGTGCCTATGACTGTGAATATCTCATGACTTCAAGTATAGATGTAAACAGACCGGTTCATCTTTATTTATACGTCCATGGTACAGACACAGACAACAACACGAGAGCACAGAATAATAAACAAACAGAATGCCCACTCTCCACGGAAAATTAAGTTCGCGCATCTCCTCAGCGCAGACGTTCCGCCATGTTTTACGAGGATTATAAAGGGAACCAGTGTTGTTTATGTGGTGTGCATGGGAAAAAAACCAGGTTTATTTAACTTACGGCAATCATACATACTATACAATAATATTAACAGTTTTAAATATAATAACATAAATATAATATAATTAAACATAAATGTAAACAATTGCATAACCTCACAAATCATATGTTTGTGTCCTCCTAAAACATGGCGCGCGTGCTGAAAAACTTCAAAGGCGGCATCTGAGAGTGGCCCTTCTGATTGTTTATTATTCTGTGACGAGAGCATCGAGCAATAAGACAAAAGAGGGAATCTAATCCTTATGAAAAGGAGACCAAAAAAGTGGCCTCTGATGGCGGACATATCCGGAAATGCGAATGCGCGAAATTTAAATTTTCCGACACTTATCAACAGTACCTATATAATATTTTTCAAAATGTGTCTTAGACGAGAAAGTTTTAATTAATTATTAATGATAAGAGTCTAAAATGCGACACAATTATTAAAAAACTTCAATATAAATAAGATTTCATGTGACATTTGGGATAAACAATAACATAACCCAACTAAATTTGATGTCAAACAAGGAGAGAGACTCTCTTTCCTTGTTTAAAGTGGCCTCTAAAGATCGCACTTCCTGTCTAACAATATGTTTGCCCCCACTACCTTTACATTCCCTCTATTGTCTTTTTGCTCGATGGACGAGAGGCTAATTGCTACCTTGCATTCCTTCTTCTGATTGGACGACATTTTTGACAACACTTATTGAGGTTAGGTATTCAGTATCAATCAATGACGTATAATATATAGACTACGCAGTCCCCTATTCTCGCTATAGAATCGAGTGTCCGAAAGATTTCGGCTCAAGGTTGAAGGTATGTTTATCAGAACAGCGGCGTGCTCATTTATAAGTTAATGACAATAATTCTTTTTTTAATTAAAATTAAATATTTATTTCTTTTTGTTCCCATCTATAAGAGAAATAATTATTTTGATAAAATAGTATGACATTTTACTAAAATAGTAAGTAAATAACTCTCAACAATTTAAAATAAAATTTGCTTGTCACACAAAATGGAGAAAATGTTTTCATACGTCCATGATGTTTTCAAACACAAGCTCAACTTCGTGATGCTTCGTAAGAAATCATGAACTTCGTGCATCTTCGTATCAAAACAATAAACAATAACAAAGGTATTTATGTTTTGGACACTTTTTAAAGCGTTCACCGAGTCTATATATTATACGTCATTGGCATCAATGACGTAAATATTAAACGTCATTGTTCAGTATAGGGGCACAGTATAGACAACAACAGTTGTTATCACCAATGACGTATAATCAATGACGTATAATATATAGACTACGCAGTCCCCTATTCTCGCTATAGAATCGAGTGTCCGAAAGATCTCGGCTCAAGGTTGAAGGTATGTTTATCACAACAGCGGCGTGCTCATTTATATGTTAATGACAATAATTATTTTTTAATTAAAATTAAATATTTATGATTTCTTTTTGTTCCCGTCGATAAGAGAACTAATTATTTTGATAAAATAGTATGGTATTTTACTAAAATAGTAAGTAAATAACTCTCAACAATTTAAAATAAAATTTGCTTGTCACACAAAATGGAGAAAATGTTTTCATACGTCCATGATGTTTTCAAACACTAGATCAACTTCGTGATGCTTCGTAAGAAATCATGAACTTCGTGCACCTTCGTATCAAAACAATAACAAAGGTATTTATGTTTTGGACACTTTTTAAAGCGTTCACCGTCCCTTATGACTACGCAGTCCCTTATTCTCGCTATAGAATCGAGTGTCCGAAAGATCTCGGCTCAAGGTCATGATACTATAAACTACAGATAAACCCACGCGCACGCGATCAGTCGTGTGACGTCACTTGGCGACAAATGTCACCAGAAATGTTCTGTGTTGTATGGAGTTTTGTCAGATTTAGTCAAGGTTAGTAGATATTTAAGTATCTACTTAAATATCTACTAACCTTGAGATTTAGTTTTGTTTTATCGTTTATCTTGTACGTTGACATCGGTTTACTGGGTAAACCATCTTTCCGAAGGGGGTTTACTTAAACCATATCCAGATTTTCTAATTAAATGTAATGAACTGGACCATATTTTTAACAATTTTAATAAAGGGTCATTAAAATTAACCAAGAATTATTTAAAATCGCTAATGGATTTAGCTGTGTTTAGATGTAATGTTAGTAAAGGTGTAAATTATATTTTAAAATTAGAAAATTGAATAGATATATTAAAGAAACATCCAAAGTTAAGAAGAAGAAAATATTAAAAATTGTAAAATAAATTGTTAAATAAACTTGTAAATTATTACAGTGTATTTTATTTTATCAGTTGTATTAAATTTTTATTTTAATAAATCAAGCCATTGTATATAAATTTCCATTTGCAAAAGGATGTTTAGTTCTTACTTTTTTATATAATTTTAGTTTACATTGCTAGGCTAACAGAGATATATAACATATTTTTAAGATTTAATTGCAGATATTTTACCTTTTTTCCCTTAATATTCTAAATATTTAAATAAAAACCTTCTCTTTCCATATATGTTTTACCGACTGTGATTATAAAAGGTTGGTGATAAAAGTGACTTTTATCACCAATTGACGTCATGCGCGTCGATGTACAAAATTCGATTGCGAAATGGGTTTATCTTGGAAGTCTTAGTATCATGGCTCAAGGTTGAAGGTATGTTTATCAGAACAGCGGTGTGCCCATTTATATTGTTAATGACAATAATTATTTTTTTAACTAAAATTAAATATTTATGATTTCTTTTTGTTCCCGTCTATACGAGAAATAATTGTTTTGATAAAATAGTATGGCATTTTACTAAAATAGTAAGTAAATAACTCTCAACAATTTAAAATTAAATTTGCTTGTCACACAAAATGGAGAAAATGTTTTCATACGTTCATGATGTTTTCAAACACGAGATCAACTTCGTGATGTTTCTTAAGAAATCATGAACTTCGTGCATCTTCGTATCAAAACAATAAACAATAACAAAGGTATTCATGTTTTGGACACTTTTTAAAGCGTTCACCGAGTCTATATATTATACGTCATTGGTTATCACAGTATAAATAACAGTTGTTATTTATACCACAGTATACTGTGATAGGGGAGTCCAACACATAACCTCAAACCGACCTGTCAAAATGTGTGGAGGGCAAACACACAATACATACCCCATAGTAGTGTAAGTAGAATAGGACGGGAGGGGATAGTGTTTTGCATGGGCCCATCCGTTCTTAATGGCGGCGGCGCTACTAGTCACGTTAGGTGGGAGGTGCAGACGCATGTGCTGTGGCGAAATTTAATTTAGATTGGGACGCCATATTACAAATTCAGATTTGTGTTTGGTTTTGGTTATTATCATCTTAATTGTAAAAATTGTGTTTTACCATCGTTGAAATGGAACAAAATAGAATAAAAGGTAAAAAAATGTTATGTTCATGGTTACACCGACTACACAAACAGTCGATTTCGTTTTCCAAACCCAAAAAATGAAATGGACTTGTTTTCATAATGGTTGACATTTATTATGAGGAAAATAAACAATTCTACACCACACTGTTTACAATAGTCGTATCCCAAATTTTAGAAATAGACGATAAAAACAGTATACATCAAATTTTATATATCTAATAGACCTGCTAAAGAAGAAGGTACATTACCAAAATGGTATAGTATTTCCAAAGAATATTTTTTGTTGATGGGTGAAAGTTATTGGACAAACGGCTATTAAACATTCTGAGGATTAGGAGTTTATTTTGGACTTCTTCAATATTGGTGCAATGAACATAACCTCGTTGATTTGTTTGACGTTAAATGTAAGCTTAATATACGTCAGTGTTGCCATATACTCAAATATTTCCCACTCTCACATATAAAATTATTGGCAAGATTTATATTATATGAAATGAAAATGTAAAATTGAAAAATACATATATAATTAAACAAAAATGTGAAAAATATATATATTTTTACCTATACATAGGTATATAATTCATTAGAATTATACCTATAAATATTATAAAATAAAATTATATCTTGCATTTCTACATTTAAAAATACTTATATAATAAAAACCATTATAATTATGCTTAAAAATTAATAGTTTAGAAACTTTATAAATTACAGAATAAAGTAAAGTTAAATGAAAAAAAAATTAGGTTAAACAAAAGTATTTAGCTATATTTAAAATAAAAAATACTATTTTATGAATGCTTTTTAATATGAATTCAAAAATTGTGGCTGTGGCGTGTACATTTTTACATTTTACAGAAGTAAAACACTTCACATTTACCTAAGTATATACCTAAATACAAATGTGAAGCATTTTACTTCTGTATAAGTTTTTTAAAGCATATATAATTTCGTCAAAGTATCTTTCTATTTTAAACACTCCTATACTTTATACAAAAAAAAGTGGCAACACTGTGTCACACAAACATATAGCTGGATGCCAGGTTATGTTCATTGCACCAATATTGAAGAAGTCCTTTATTTTTACAAGCACCAGCTAAGAACAGCATCTAATTATACCAAACTTTTAGTAAATACAAACTTGATACTATTTTGTTTTTGTAGTTAATTTACCTTTCAATCTTAACTAACATTAATCTTATATTTATATACTGTATAGATTTTAAACTCATTAAAACTCTTAACTCTTATCAGTGCATTCCTAAACATTGCCTTATTTTATAAAAAAAAACTCTTATGACTCTTAATTGCATTCCTAAAATTGGCCTTATTTTATAAAAAAAGTCAATACATTCTTAATTTTAATAATATTTCATTATTTTAGATTTTCATGGATCTTCTACTTCTGAGTAACAGTTACATTGAGTCACATGCCAATCATTGTGAAGAGCAAGATCGCAGACATGCTAGGGTTTACACTTTATTATCTACATATGGTACCTTAAGGAAAAGTATTTTAGAAGGTATGGAACTTACTACAAACCATTGCTAATAAATATAGAGGTATCTATATCAAAATGACGATCTCACAACATGATGGGAAGATTAAATGAAGATTGGTGGAAAAATCCCTTCACGAAGTTGTTCATCTGGTACAGAATTGCAGCCAATGGAGACAGCAAGTTAACAATATTTAGAGTGTCTCCACCCACACCTTAACAAGGGCTTAAGTAAGGAGGAGGAGGAGGATATGTTGCCAATACTTTACCAAAGAAAATTATACAAATAAACAAGTGTCAGGATGTTTGTGTTTTATTTTGTTATTTTTGAGACTTTGGTTTGTTAATGTAATGGAAAACAGATATAATCATAAAATATTAAATAAAAACTTTCTTGTACCATAATATATACTCTCTCTGTATCAGATATTAT
The DNA here is from genome assembly GCA_918026665.1 of Diabrotica balteata. Classification (NCBI taxonomy): domain Eukaryota; kingdom Metazoa; phylum Arthropoda; class Insecta; order Coleoptera; family Chrysomelidae; genus Diabrotica; species Diabrotica balteata. The sequence continues at coordinate 118,292,634 of OU898276.1, read as the reverse complement.
GTTATACATTTATATATATAAAAATGTGTAGGTGTATACTATATTTTTGGACAGAGAGGATATATTTTCTGGCATAGAATAAGTTTTTATTTCTTATTTTATGACTATATTTACTTTCCATTAAAAACATACTTTTTGAATTTTGGCGCCTAAAATTCAGAGCATATTTTTTTAATTTGCCGCCTAAAATTCTGAATTTACGTTTTGAATTTGCCGCCAAATGAAATTAGTTTCGGCCCGTCCGTATTTGGCGCTAGAAACTCTCTTCCAAAACTTTATATGGGAGTTGAGTTACCTTACTAGGGGGGTATGTACTATGGGCAAACAATGGATTGAATAGCATTTCGATTTGCAGTAATAGGCAAGTATTTAATTGTAGTTATCCAAATATAATTAGGAGATGACCTAATAATTGATAAAAAGCAATTTTCTATAATATAATTCTTTTTCACATTGATTACATGAAGATAATTATAGTTTAACGAGGTAAGTTGAAAAGTTCATAATAATTTTAATAATTTAGTTATATGGTTTAACGACCACAATTATTATCAATGTATCCTTATAATGATTGATAAGAATTTACTTTTATATATTAGCATATTCAGCATATCGCTAATAATATTTAGTGTTAACACAAAATAAGCTGCTGAAATTAAAATAACAGGTTTTTATCAATAAAATTTTAACATTTTTCAGAATGGATCAAAGTCATTACTTCAATAAATTGAAATTATGATGTAGCAAGCAAATATCTAGAGAAATTAAAACTAATTAACAACATAGATCCATGTACTATTTCAGAAATTGAATCAAGTTACAATCCAAATGATTTTCCCCAACAAGTAGCATATATGTAGTGAGCTATTTAGTGTTGAGCACCAGTTTTTACTCACAACAGCAAATTAAAGCCTACAAATACTTTGAAGCATGTTTTCTGAGTCATTGTGGATCAAAAGTTGTAAATGACAGTGACATTAGGGAAAGTGAGTATAGCATTTGAGAAGCAAATGTTTTATGCTAGTTGTTACAATATATTAACTTGTTCTATTATTGTTACAGATTAAACATTCACAAAAAAATGAACTAGCCACCACTACAAGCGGTTGATAACTTGGTTATAAGTTAAGATGAAAGTGAATGTATAACCATTGAAAAGAGTACATGAGACCAAAGTAAGTCAGAACAACGGTTTCATCAACGAAGAGGAAGAATAACAGTATCGAATTTCAAAGCAGCTACCAATTCTCGCATCGATAAACTGCCATTATCCCTTATTAAAACTATGTTATCCAGTACAACGTTTGTTCAAAACATGTGCAACAGAGTTGGGGAAAAATAATAAAAAATGCAATAGAAGCTTTCCGAAAATATTCATATAGTACCCATGAAGATTTAGTCATAAACATGCTGGATTTTTCATTAAGCCTGAATTTCCACAACTTTGTGCAACTTCTAATGCAGTGGTTTTTTGCAAATGTTGCAGTAGGGGATGCTTAGAAGTGAAATGTTCTTATTTATTAAAAGATATGTCAATAGCAGAGTTCATAAACTTACCTTCATTACGTCTTATTAGAAATCCCGATGGAGAAGTTTGATTAGATATACAACATAAATATCACTATCAAATTCAAATGGCTCTCTCCAATGTTAAATATTGCCATTTTATAATATGGTCTCCAACTGAATTATATCATGAAAAAATTATGTATAACGAAGAATTTTGAAAATTTTACATAAAAAAAGCAAGTTTTTTTCATAAAAAATTATAATTAATGAGTTACTTTGTAATATTTTAGCAAACTTAACATCAATTTAACATGCTGTACATGTAAAGCCATTGACAATGGCGAACCAATGATAAATTGTGAAAATGAAAACTGCAGAATTGCTTGGTTTCACTTGAAATGTGTGAATCTCTTAGAGGTACTACCTTATGGTTTTGTGAAGCTTGTTCTCCTTAGATATGGAATTTTTACTGTGAAGTAAATTTTTTGTTTGTAAATATTAAATTAATAATTTTTAAAATAAATAATTAAATTATCAATAAAATGTAAATATCTTTATTTTGTTGCATTTTGTATTCAAACGTAATATGGTATATAGTTGTGAATAAAACAAATTCAAAATAAATGTTTTTTTTATTACAAATGTATCAAAATTATATTTTATAGGAATTGAATATCATTTGTTAAGCAATAATAACAATATAATAATGGTGCAACTGTTTCCATTTGGTGAGTGTCTTAAAAAAGGTTTCAAATTTTAGAGCAAAATGCTTCTTTATTCATGGATTACAAATTCCAAAATAATAAAAATACAATTTATTAGAATACTTTGAAAATGAGAGAATAATATGCTTACATTACATTTTAAGTTTAAAAAAATTAGGAAAAAAACAAGAATCAAATTATATTAACAGAACTGAGTGTACATACAAGTTGAAAATATAACTTATATAACTAATAATGGCAAACTAAAGGCATATACATATTTCAACATATATTTTTTATTCCTCAAAAGGAATAATTGTAGGACATATATTTATAAGTGCACAACACAAGAATATTATTTGGTCGTTATTATAAATTTATTTCGGATCATTCCAATAATTATTTCTACATGAATTCTGAAATGTTTTATCGATTTGGTTTCTTCCAAGTCAACTGGATGCATTTGGGTTTTTTTCTTCCTAAATTCAGGAATTTTTACTGACGCATGAAACAATTTCACAAATTCTTTGTTTAGGAATCCCGGTAATTGTTTACATAGTAAGGGTCCCTAAAAATGCGAATTTTTCGGGGACTTAGCCTGAAAAATGGAAAAAAAGGCAAAATTTTCATGTTTCCGTCTACGGAAACATACAAAAAGTAAAAAATGTAAAAAAAATTGAAAAAATTTCATAAAAAGTATAGAAAATCAAAAATTAGCAAGAGAAAAATATTATCGAAATACGAAATAGCCGTAAAAGTTATATAAAATTTATAAATCAATTGTAAATACCAATCATTTTCTCCGTTAAATTATCCAAAAATATAAAATATTGTTGTTAAGGTGTGGATTTGGAAAATAAATAGTCGTACTTTACTACTATTATAAAAGGCTTTATTTCCTATAACATACATACTAATTAACTAACCTAACTTAAGCCACCATACTTCTTACTACCACCTACAACTACATGATACTCATTGACATTACTATTATTGTCTGTCATGTCAACCCATGACACTATGGGTGCGTTCCGCTTACTCTTACACCAATATATCTGTGTATACAATATAAATGTATTACATTCTCAACACGCCTCCTTACATTTACATTGTATTTACATTAATTCAAATTTAACATACTTCGAAATTTTTCAAATTTATCTTGGCCCAAGGACTTCGTAAAAATATCTGCAATATTATCATCAGAATCTACTTTAACCACATTTATAACATTTGCTTTAACATAATCATTTACATAATGATAATGAATTTCAACATGCTTAGAATTTTTTGTAAAATTGCCATAATTAGCTATACTAATTGTACCAGTGTTATCTTCATAAACATCAATTGGCTTTATTATTTCAATATCAAATATTTTCAACAATTCTTTTACAAATATCAATTCACTTACTGCTTCTGACAATGCTACATACTCTGCAAAAGTTGAAGCTTTTGTAACGCTTTTTTGTTTTCTAGATTTCCAATAAATTACATTACCAAACAATCTTATTACAAAACCAGTTGTAGACTTTCTATCTAAATGATCACCTGCCCAATCGGCATCCACATAACAATCAATAATACTTACTTTTTCATTTCTGTTATAAAACAATTTTAAATCTTTAGTTAAGCATAAATATTTCAAAATTCGTACAGCATATTTAAAGTGCGTTTCATTATAGCAATTTTGAAATCTACTCAGATAATTTACGCTGAAACTTATATCAGGCCTTGTTGCCGAACTTATGTATAATAGTGCACCAATTAAATTTTTATATTTAATATTTCTTTCACAATGATCAGATTTATCAATTTTTAAATTTACTTCCATAGGTGTATTATACAGTTTACCTTTTTCTAAATTATATTTTTTCCTTAATAATTCAATATATTTATTTTGATCCAATCTCATTTCATGTTTACTAGAATCATAATCAACAGTAATACCAAGATATTCTTTAATTTCACCAATATCTTTCATTTTAAATTTTTCTGATAATAAAATTTTAATCCTTTTAATTTCATTTAAATTTCTACCACAAATCAATAAATCATCGACATAAATTAATAAGTAAATAATATCATTTCCAATTTTATAAACGTACAAACAAGGATCAATATTACTTCTTTCAAAACCTAAATTTATCAAAAATGTATCTAGGCACTCATACCATGCCCTTGGACTTTCTTTTAAACCATATAAAGCTTTAACTAATTTACAAACTTTACTTGTTCCATCTTCATAACCCTTAGGTTGTTTAATATAAACTTCAGAAATTACTTTACCATTTAAAAAGGCTGTTTCAACATCCATTTGTTCAATTACTAGGCCCATTTGACAACAATATGACAATAAAATCTTTAATGTTTGCATTTTAGCCACAGGTGAATAAATATCATCAATTTCATCAGTTTGTTGAAAACCTCGTACAACCAATCTAGCTTTATAAGTATTATCAGACTTTTTAGTATAAACCCATTTAACATCCAGAATATTTTTGTTTGTATCATTTTTAACCAATTTCCAAGTTTTACTTTTATTTAAACTATCAATTTCTTTGTCCATAGCTGTTTTCCAATACTTACTTTCATTAGAATTTATCGCCTCCTCAAATGTATGTGGTATATCAGTTCTACACATATTTACAAAAATACTACTATTATATACATAGTAGTCATCAAATTTCTTTGGAGGATTTTTGGCTCTGTGAGATCTAGGTAACTCAGGTTCATTTTTATTCACACTATCATCCATACTTTCATTTGTACTTTCAAAAGTTTCATCTATTGAGTCATTTTCAGAGCTTTCATCAATTTTATCAGGGTAACACTCTTCATTATTATCATTATCTGATTCGTTAAAGTCTAAACCTATACACTTAACGTTTTCTTCAACAATATCCACGTGTCTAGCAACAATGACTCTGCCATTTAATAATACACGATAACCAACATTACTATAACCAATTAAAATTCCCATATCAGCTTTCTTATCCCATTTAGAGATTCTCTTCTGTTCTGGTCTTCGTACAAAAACTTTACTTCCATACAAACGCAAATTAGAAACATCAGGTTTCTGTCCAAAAAATATTTCATATGGAGTTTTCTTTTCAATTGTATCAGATAAAGTACGATTTTTCAAATAAACCGCAGCACAAACTATTTCAGGCCAATATTTTTTATGAATATCTGCTTCAGCCAACAAACATCTTGACATATCCATTATAGTTCGATTAAACCGTTCTGCAGTCCCATTCAATTCATGTACATATGTAGGACAATTATCAATTACTATACCCCTTTCTTTTGCAAATCTGTAGACTTTACTGTTCAAATATTCTTTCCCATTATCACATCTTAAAATCTTTATTTTCTTTCCAGTCAAATTTTCACTTTCATTCGTATATTCATTCAAACAATCACATACTTCTGCTTTTGATTTTATAGCATATACTTTAGAAATCTTACTATAATCATCAATGAAAGAAACAAAATAATTTTCACCTTTAAACCCAGTAGTTCGAAAAGGCCCACAAACATCAGTATGTACAATCTCTAAAATATCTTTAGCTTTTTTTCTACTGTTTACAAACGGAATATTATGCATTTTACTTTCAATACAAATCTTACATTTCATAAATTCAGATTCAAACTCATTAGGAATTCCATTCAACAGCTGATCTTTAGATAAAATATTCAAATATTTAAAATTTACATGACCTAATAAACGATGCCATTTTTCCTTTTGATTCATATTATTCATATCTTTATTTGCAACATTTACATGCAATTCAACTGATTTTAATTTACTTTTCATAATATATAAGCCATTATTTTTTAAAGCAACTGCTGTTATATTACCAAGTTTATCAAAAACTTTTGAAATATTACCTAGAGAAATAATCTTATTATTTTCTGTTATTTTGCTATAACTTATCAAATTTGATTTCATATCTTTAACATAGAAAACATTTTGCATATCTACTAAACTCTTTTTACCAAAAGCATCAAAGTAACTTAAAACATTTCCAATTTTAGTAGCTTTTACAACCCTATTATCTCCTAAATAAACATTAATGGGATCTTTAAGTAATTTACATTTATCAAATAATTTTTCATCATTAATAATGTGGTCTGTACAACCACTATCTAAAAGCCATTTTATTTCAATACAATTATTTACATTACCTATTTCAGTATTTTGTGCAATAACTGACATATCCTTACCAAGAGCTACTGTTGTAAGCCAAGAAGCACTGTTTCGCTCTTCGTTCTTCTGTCCTTGTCGGTTGAACCGCTGTGCACTTGTTCCATGCGTTCCGCGCTGTCCACGTGAGTGGCCACGTCCTCTGACGTAGCTTCCTCTTCCGGCTTCTTGTCGACCTCGCGTTTCTCTCCACCAGCCTCTACTGCTTGTCGTTTGTCCGCCATTACCCGACGCTTGATTGGCGCCATTTTTGCAATCTCGCTTGAAATGACCAACTTCGCCACACTGGAAGCATGATCGATCCTGTCGACCTTTATTTACCACAAATGTACTGGATTTTCTTCCAAAATCATTGTTTTGATTTTTTAATTCGGACATCATAACCTTAGTTTTTACGTAGTCTGCAGTTTGATCATCTTCTTTTAATGTATCTATTAAATCACCAATATAACTGTACGACTCTGGCAACGTGTTTAACATATAGTTCAATTTTTCCTTTTCAGACACACTAGCACCCGCGCTTTTTAACTCGTTTATAGCTTTTTCGAAGTCACTAAAAATGTTGCACAGTCTCCATAGTTGTTCAATTTTAATCTTTCCAAGTTATTTCTACATACTATCTGCAATGCCGTTGATTCTTTCAAATATAAATTATCAAATTTCTTTATCATCTCATACGCCGTAGTTTTTTCGTCGATGTACTCCATCTGTCGATCCGATATTGCACCGCATATATAATTCATTGCTTTTACATCATCGTCATCCCAATTTGTATCATCATTTTCATTTTTCGGTCTGGTTACCACAACATCACACTTCTTCATTTTCAAAAATAGCATAAGACGTTTTTTCCACATTTTATAATTCTCCCCATCGAATATAGGTATTCTAAAATCACTACTACCTGCCATCATGTGTCACACTTTTTTTTTCAAACTGCACCAAACTTTTTCTGTTGTAAAAGGTACGACTTTCCAACCACGGACCTCTGCTACCATGTTAAGGTGTGGATTTGGAAAATAAATAGTCGTACTTTACTACTATTATAAAAGGCTTTATTTCCTATAACATACATACTAATTAACTAACCTAACTTAAGCCACCATACTTCTTACTACCACCTACAACTACATGATACTCATTGACATTACTATTATTGTCTGTCATGTCAACCCATGACACTATGGGTGCGTTCCGCTTACTCTTACACCAATATATCTGTGTATACAATATAAATGTATTACATTCTCAACAATTGTAAAATGGACAAAATTCATTTATTTGGAAGAACAAGTCAAGCGCGTTTGCGCACAACATAAGATATTTCACGCAGGTTCAATGTTGCCACATACACATTTGTTTTTTTCGGAGTAAATATATTGAATTTAAATTTTAATAAGAGTATACTCTATATGACTTATTATTGTTGCAGAATTAGTGTTTTTGCAAAACTCGATATTGACCAATAAATAACATAATAAAACCAAATCCAAACTAATCCAATTATTATTAAATTTATTTCAAAATTATTATTACCTAATTATTAAAATTATTTCATATTAACTAAATTATTAATCTCTAAAAATTTAAATTACAGTTTTGTCGTATCTTGTCACAAATTTCTCAATTCGAGTCTATGGTTCCGTTTAAAACATGGCGATAGCGTGCTGAAAAACTTTAAAGGCGGCATTTGAAAGTGAGCATTTCCTAGTAACAAACCAACAAACGACGTCCTATGGACGTCCAATATACGTCCAGTTTTGGTCCGGACGTCCCTGGACGTAAAATGGACGTACTATGGACGTACGAAGTGGGACGTACTTTGGGTGGACTAAATATGGACGTTCTCTGGACGTCCGTACTCGGACGTTTTCTGGACATCCGACATTTACCAATTATGGGATCAAATGGCAAATATTTCAATAAAATAAAAAATTATTTACGTTAATAAAATAATTAAAAGCGAAAAGGTTAAATCATGATTAATTAAAAATTGTATAGTTTAATATATCCAAAACATGTTTTTGTTTTTAGGTAAAGTGTATTATTATTCTAGTTATCCAGATATATGTTTGCTAATTCTAATAAGTAAAAATATGATTTTTATCGACAAGATGAATCTTGATAATCTATTCCACAGAATAATTTGTCTCTTTTGTCTTTTCAAGACAAAATAATGAAAAATAATGATGTGATATGACATGTGAATCATGTGATGATTGATGATATTAAATTAATTGTCAATATTGTCATTGTCATGTCATACCTATTTAAACAAATCGTACAGTTTAATCATAATATTATTATTATTATTGCTTTAATAAAAGAAATAAAAGAACTCTATTTAAGCAGTGTACAGTGCATTGGTCTTTTTGATGCTTCATTTGATAGTATATTGTTAAAGGTTTGGTACCATTTTTGTTAGGTTATTTTCGAATTTGGTTTTTATTTTATTACAAAAAGCTAAGTAATTTTTCTTAAAATTGTTTATGTTTAAAAGTAAATTAGTTCTGGTTACAATACTTCCGATTTAAACTTTTTATTAACATGTTAAGTACCTAAAATAATCCAAATTACCACGTGGCCGACTATTTAAATGATACTTTACAAAGCATTTATTTCAATAAAACTGAAGAAGGGTCTAAATATGGTTGTAACGAGAATTCTGGAGAACCTTATCGAGATGTTTTTAATTTTTCTAATAAGTTATGCAACTGGACTTTGTCCTTTAATACTACGTGATTTATTAAAAAATCATAAAGAAGTTCCTGATCTTTCTCATTTAAGTTCAGATGCTAGAACCCTTCTTGCTTTACCCAGAGAACAATTAACTCTGATCCATATGATTCAAATTTCAAACATATTTTTATCTTCACAATAAAACCATGTTATAGAAATGTGTGTAAATTTTGATGGAATCTCACTAAAAAAGAGTTTTAGTAGTCAGTTTTATCCTAGTTTGTATAATTTGTTGATATATCCTAAAATTGTAAATTTAATAGGCATTTACCATGGTTATGAGAAACCAAAATTTGCAAATGAATGTTTGATTGATTTTTTAACAGAGCCTGTTTTTTTATTAGATAGTTTAAACTAAAATAATTAAGCATGGATGATCAAGTTTGTGAGGTAGTTAGATTACTGTTACATGTTGATTTATATTTTTAGGATAATGAGCTTTCCAAAATTGGTGAGGAAACCATAAACGAATTTGTTAGGAGAAGCCATAAGAAGCTGGTCTGCAATAAAATTCAAGGAAAATATAGTTGGCTAGGGAAAAAGCAATATAAAGCTTTTGAAGACACACATACAGCTCTGATTTTAAAAGGTTTGTAACTGTTAAACATAAATCAATCTAAGGAACATTTAAAAACTTACACTATCACTTAAGTGACCATATACAGCCGATGAAGCATATTGTTAACTGTGTCTTATATGTAATTTAGATGGCAAATTTTAGCATTTCACAAATGTTCAGGTCTGGCTATGAGATTGCTTTAAGAACTACACTTAGCTATATGAAATGAAGGTTTGTTGTTGGCTGTATATATTTTATTTATACACTGTTATTTTTGATTTTTAAGTATCAAAGTGTAATTACTACTCATTTGGTCATTAGAAATAAATACCTATGGTTTTGTTGGTATTCTTCTAGTTCAGGTGAGATCCATTAAAACTACAGCACTTGAAATTCAGTTGTTTAATCATACACCTGTGAATGATGATTTATTTACAATAAGCAAAGTATAATGAACTAAATCTGAAATTAGTTTGTTCAATTTATTACATTACATTATAGTACATTAATTTTGTTTTCAGATGCTGCCTGGAAAAACTCCAAGACCAGTGTTGCCATAGAGAAGGAAATTGAAACTTGATAATGAAATATCTGAGATGTAAAGAGGAGGCAAATAAAATTTGATTTGCATGTTGCATTAGCAAATATGATTAATTTTGTAATGATTAAATTGTGTGGTTGGTGCACAGAAAGGAACAGTCAATTTTTGAGACTGTTTTATTTATCAAAAATAGGTACCTAAAAATTTATTTACTGCTGAAATAAAACAAAGTTCCATATTAAGTATTGATCTTTTTCATACTTATGATTTCAACTTTAAAACTCAACAATTGACTTGTCTGCTTTTAATTGCCGACCACACACTTGTAAGGTAAATCAGAATGGGAATGGATAAGGGATGTTGAATGGTTCTGTTTTTAGTGAGCCACAGTTTCAACGATTTTGCCAATTTCTTCAGCAGTATTCACAATCCTTCTTTCTCCTGTGTAGACAAGTGTAGTCAAAGATCCCATATCAGTCACAGCCATATTTACTCTTTAACTATTAAAATTTGTGACATTCTAGCATGCTTACAGTGTCTTAATACCAATAAAGGTCTTGGTCCAGATGGAATATCGTAACTTATTTTTAAGGAATTGTGCATTCTTTTTATGTAGGCCTCTATGGCTTATTTTTTATAAATCTCTGAGGGTCACTTTTCATCACAATTTATTTATTGATTTTATCCGTTGATTCATCCATTACCTCATTGATTCCTAATTATCATTCCATTATAATTCTTTCTACTATTCCTAAAATTTTCGAGGCTTTACTGACTGATTTTTTGACAATAAATCTGAATAATCAGCTTCATACTGGTCAGCATGGTTTACTTACTGTCTAGTTGTTCAACTTCTACTAATTTACACTTATGTTATAATTGCATTAAAAAACATTTTTTATGTCGAATAGATTTATACTGACTTGTCGCATCTACTGTTCTTGCAAATTGTGTAGACCATATTCTTATTCGGGTATGATCAATTTCTTGAATCTGGATTCTCTTATCAAAAGTGTTACCTTTTAATCTTTATTTTTAAACTTGTTCATAAAATAACCAATCTCCTGAATTGCTTCAGCTAGTTTGTTTTAATATTCCTCCCATTTACTGTGTCAGAATTTATATTTCCATGATCCTTACCGCAGAACTAATTATGATTCATACATAGATATGGTCTGAAACTTTTGTATCAATAGGTTTAGGTACTATTTGAAGCACTAAAATGCTAAATGACACTTTTTATAAATGTGTACCTATTTATTCATGTATATTTTATTTTTATCTGTAATTTTGTGTATATTTCTATAATGTTCCATTTTTGTATAATTTTGACAGTGAATTTGTTCCATTTGTTATGAATAAATAAATATATGTAATAATAAATGTTAGTTCCTTTAAACATTTATGTTTTATTACTAAAAATTATTTTATATTTCTATAATGTTGCATTTTTGTATAATTTGGACAGTGGATTTGTCCATTTGTTAATAATAAATAAATGTAACAATAAATGTAAATTCCTTTAAACATTTACGTTTTATTTCCCAAAATACATTCTTAATATGCACAGGATGACACCACTTTTAGTATTTTATACAATGGCGTTGACGTCTAATTTATGTCCTCAGCACTAAAATAGACGTCCGAGAACATTACAAAAGTCCGTCAAGTAAGTCCTCCGGACGTATTATGGACGTCCGATTAAGGTCCAATTAACGTCCCGGTACGTCCATTTTACGTCCGCTCGGGACGTAAAATGGACGTCCATAGGACGTTCGGCGCAGCGACATTCGGACCAATATAGGACGTAAATAGGACCAAAACGGACGTCCTTAAAGTCCGTGAGGGACCTACGTGTGCTATTAGGGTTATGATTGTTTCTTATTCTGTGGTTAAACACGCTACGGCGTACTTTAAATAAGCAAAATGGAGTACCAATAAAAAAAAACAAATTAAAACCTAATCTACTCATATCATCTAACAATTTAAACTAATAAAGAAGTTGATAACTAATGCATCCAACTAAATACAGCATAAAACGAAATAAGCTATAATTTAAACGTAATAACATAAGTTAATAACAAATGAAATACAGTTATATGTATCCCTTAGAAACAGAAAATGGAAATAATACTCATTATCATTATTCCTTTATGATTGTATTTGAGAATTAATATTTTCACAATAAACAATATATTTGAAAAGAGTGACAACATTGGATCAAGAAGTATGTACTCAATGACGTATAATATATAGACTCCGTGAACGCTTTAAAAAGTGTCCAAAACATGAATACCTTTGTTATTGTTTATTGTTTTGATACGAAGATGCACGAAGTTCATGATTTCTTTCGAAGCATCACGAAGTTGAGCTTGTGTTTGAAAACATCATGGACGTATCAAAACATTTTCTCCATTTTGTGTGACAAGCAAATTTTATTTTACATTGTTGAGAGTTATTTACTTACTATTTTAGTAAAATGTCATACTATTTTATCAAAATAATTATTTCTCTTATAAATGGGAACAAAAAGAAATCATAAATATTTAATTTTAATTAAAAAAAGAATTATTGTCATTAACTTATAAATGAGCACGCCGCTGTTCTGATAAACATACCTTCAACCTTGAACCGAGATCTTTCGGACACTCGATTCTATAGCGAGAATAGGGGACTGCGTAGTCTATATATTATACGCATCGAGCAAAAAGATAAAAGAGGGAATGTAAAGGTAGTGGGAACAAAAATATTGTTAGACAGGAAGTGCTATCTTGAGAGGTCACTTTAAACAAGGAAAGACAGTCTCTTTCCTTGTTTGAGAAGTCAAATTTAGTTTGGTTATGTCATTGTTTGTCCCAACTGTCACATGAAATTTTATTTATATTGAAGTTTTTTACCAATTGTGTCACTTTTTAGACTATTATAGTTAATATTTAATTAAAACTTTCTCGTCTGAAAAATATTTTATAGCTATTGTTAATAAGTGTTGGAAAATTTAAATTTAGCGCCTTTGCATTTCCGGATATATCCGCCATCAGAGGCCACTTTTTTGGTCTCCTTTTCATAACGATTAGATTCCCTCTTTTATCTTTTTGCTCGATGATTATACGTCATTGAATGTACTACGCCAATGACGTATAATATATAGACTACGCAGTCCCCTATTCTCGCTATAGAATCAAGTGTCCGAAAGATCTCGGCTCAAGGTTGAAGGTATGTTTATCACAACAGCGGCGTGCTCATTTATATGTTAATGACAATATTTATTTTTTTAATTAAAATTAAATATTTATGATTTCTTTTTGTCAAGTCTATAAGAGAAATAATTATTTTGATAAAATAGTATGGCATTTTACTAAAATAGTAAGTAAATAACTCTCAACAATTTAAAATAAAATTTGCTTGTCACACAAAATGGAGAAAATGTTTTCATACGTCCATGATGTTTTAAACACAAGATCAACTTCGTGATGCTTCGTAAGAAATCATGAACTTCGTGCATCTTCGTATCAAAACAATAAACAATAACAAAGGTATTCATGTTTTGGACACTTTTTAAAGCGTTCACCGAGTCTATATATTATACGTCATTGTACTACGCATACGCTCATTATTGACAGAAGCTGTAATGGCGGCGGCATCTTAAAATTTATGTCAAAATATCAGTTTTTTAAATGCGAATTACAGAAAAACTATAGCTCAGCGTAAAAAAATGTATAGATTGAAAAGTGAATAGAAAATAAAACATAATTGACTGTCCAAATTTCAGACTAATCCGACTATCCTTACTAATGTAACTAATTACCGGAATCCCTTTTCAGCCATAATCACATTCCCTGGCAGCAAATTGTTCGCAAAATCATATTGAATTGAATTTAAAGACGATGTAAACAAACCTTTTAAACTAATTTTTTCAGTTTCACAACAGAAGTTTTTTTAAAAAAGTCCTAAGCTTAAACATTTTGGTCTGTTTTCCAATCACTGAACTGATAATTTAACTCACAATTTATATAATTAATCAAAAATACTATTAACTTTCAACACGACCATAGGTAAGAAGGTTAGGTAGAATGCGATCTTACTCTTCATAAAATATGTCACGTATTTCAGCGCCACCTCTCGGCCTGGAAGTATACCATAATATGGCCTTCACATAATTGGTCTGTGGCTTCCACATGATAAGTGCAAAATTTTAAACGTTCTTGTTGTTGATTGGATAGTAGCTCCTACATGATAGGTGTGCAATTTTAAACCTTCTTGATGTTGATTGGATAGTATGCTCAAGGTGAGTGAGCGGTAAATTTGAAAGACTTACCGTACAGCTTGTCACATACGGGGAGCTATGCTATATTATATCATACCCGCTCTCTATAATAATAAATAAGCCTGCATAGACGGAACTAATGGTTCCGTGTATGCAGGCTCACCAATAAAGAGCGGATGATATAATATATAGTATAGTATAGCTCCCCTGCGTGACAAGCTGTACGGTAAGTCTTTCAAATTTACGGCTCACTCACCTTGAGCATACTATCCAATCAACATCAAGAACGTTTATTCCAATAGATATTTTCATGGAGTGAACAATCAAGATAAAACACAACAAAATTTTCTTTCTTAATTATTTATTTATATAATGTTACATTTTACAGAGTATACTGTTTAAATTTAGTTTGTAAATTTTGAATTATAAAATGAAGATTTACGTCAATAATTATGTTGTTAAAATTTATTTATTTTACTGGCACCACCCAATTATATATATATATATATATATATATATATATATATATATATATATATATATATATATATACAAATATTGATACATTAAACATTAAAATATTTATTTCTTCGTAAACTCTAGGCCTTCTCCTTTGTTGATTCATTAAGATGGAAAACGTGGGATCAGAAGTCATACCAAATATAAAAAGATTCGAAATAGAAAGAGCTTTAAAAGAGCTGAAAAATAATAAAATTCCACGACCCAACGGTATAGTTGCCGAGCTCTTGAAAACAAGTAAGCCACTAACCATCCCTATAATAACAGGTATTTAATAGACGGTTCCATAATAGCAAGATCCCTAAAGACTTAAAAGATAGTCTAGTAACAATATTTCACAAAAAAGGGGATAAATGTGATCTAAAGAATTATAGACATGTAAATTCTTGCTCAGTCTCAGTTGAAAGGTTTTTGAAACAGTCATGTGTGACAGGCTTCTCAGTTTTTTCTATAGTGAGGGACTGTTATGCCATGCACAACATGGGTACCTTAACAGAAATTCTATAGAGACTGTCATTTATGATTTTATAACAAAGATAAATGAGGGTTATGAAAACAAAGATATATCCATGGGCATATTTTTAGATTTATCAAAGGCATTTGATACTTTAAATCACAAAATACTAATGGAAAAGCTTTACAGATATGGTATTAGAGGGTCAGGTTATAATTGGATAAAATCTTCTCTTCTTCTTTTCTAATATAGAAATACTTACGTTTTGGAGTTGGATTACTAGTTCCAGGACAAGTATCAATGTTTAATAAATAATTTGTGCCTGGAGACACACTGAAACTACAGCTGGACATGACATTTTGTATGTCCTTTAGTAGAGGCCTTTCTGTCTGGGGTAAATGTATCTCACCCAAAGAGGCTGAAATAAAAAATTTGAGTGAGTGAAAACAATATCAATATTAAAGTTTCAATAATAAAAAAAACCTGTAACTCCACAATGACAACAAAAATATATGTGCAGTACTAACTTAACTTTCAATATCTAAATCTTAATTATATACCTGGCAGATGATTGATGGATGGCAAAACTCCTGTTTTTAGTGGATTATTAGGACCAAAATCTTCTGCTTTGAAATGAATGGAGCAAACTCTGTTACTTGTGTAGACCTTTTGAGGATCTTTATCCAACAGGTTTTTATCACCCACTAAATGTACCCATTGATTAAAAAGATCCGCGTACTTTTATGGATCCGGAAATCTATGTTTACTTGTACTTTTCCAACATGTCTGCACACAACAGTTGATGGGAGGCATTTTACCTAAAAATAAATAAATGTGTATTTTAAACAAGTTTGATAAACACTCTCGTTCCATGGATAAATCAATCAATCTACAATATAATCAAAAAATCTTACCACTTAATCAGGTGTATAAAAATATGGAAAAATAGGAATGAATATAAACTATTCTTATGGTCACACAAACCAAACAAAAACACCACTTAATCGGGTATAAAAAAATATCGAAAAATACGATTGAAAATAATTTTTCAACAGTCGCAATAACCAAAATAATCGCAAACAAATACCACGTAAACAGCTACACGCTATAAAGGCTTCATTTTGAATTGGCTTTTTGGACGCCGTGGGCAGTGGGTCACAGCATGATACTATGAATAACAAGATAGGATCTTCCCGTAGCTCAAAATCGGTCGGGTTCGCGCATGCCGTCATTGGAGACTAGAATTTGAATTCTTGTTAAAGTTAAATGAGATTTGTATGCATTCTGTGATGAAATTACTAGACGAAAATAAGTTAAGAGGTTTAATAATTACAATAATCGTACACATAAGGATATCTCCAAACTATTTATTAAAGATTATTTATTGATATATACAAAAACTGACATTTCGAACGTGCAAGTCTCCAATGACGTCACAAAAACATGCGCAATATCTTATCTTATAGTCATAGTATCATGGGTCACTGTGCAGGGCATGTCAAATGTTATGTTCTATGATGCATAAATTAACGTTTTGCACGGCCTCATACGGCCTGGAAGTAAACCAAATAGAATAACATTTTTTTTACTAGAGTTCGCGGCACGGTTCCTAGACTTACTCCGGTTGCCTCTTCCGCCTAACCAATGAACACTAAGCTGAACTGTACTCCTGTGACGTAATTTGAATCTTAAAAATCAGCCCTGTGATTGGATGGATGTATCAAAACAAAAATGTTTTATAAATAAAATAAATGTTAAATAACGTGCACGTTAACGTCGTTAACCTGCATTTACGTTATATTCTAAAAATTGATGTGATGTATCATGTATCACAGATAACGTTTGTAAAAAAAAAACGTTATGTGGTAACGTTTTACGTTATCTTGCTAACATAATATATTATATTCTCTGATAACAGGTTCAATTTAAAGAGATGATTTAATCTCATACTATTTGTAGATGGGAATAACGTGTAGTTAATAAAAATATAAAATGAATTATTTAGTCCAGAATTTTGGCCGGATTCTAAACGATGAGTTATTAGAAGAATTAGATGATGCTATTAGAAGGTTTGTTAAAGATATTTTAATTATAGTATCAAAGAATATAGACGCTTATAAGCGTCTATATTCTTTGATAGTATATTATTTATTTAGGTTATGTTTTGTAAACAAAATTATTTTATTGATAGGGATGAAGAAAACATTCAGAGAAGACTTTTGCGAGATTTGGTAAATCCAGTGGAATTAGTGGAAGCCGTATTTCAAAAGATATTTAAGTTATCGAGGGAACTGTCACTATTGTTAAGGTGTGGATTTGGAAAATAAATAGTCGTACTTTACTACTATTATAAAAGGCTTTATTTCCTATAACATACATACTAATTAACTAACCTAACTTAAGCCACCATACTTCATACTACTACCTACAACTACATGATACTCATTGACATTACTATTATTGTCTGTCATGTCAACCCATGACACTATGGGTGCGTTCCGCTTACTCTTACACCAATATATCTGTGTATACAATATAAATGTATTACATTCTCAACACGCCTCCTTACATTTACATTGTATTTACATTAATTCAAATTTAACATACTTCGAAATTTTTCAAATTTATCTTGGCCCAAGGACTTCGTAAAAATATCTGCAATATTATCATCAGAATCTACTTTAACCACATTTATAACATTTGCTTTAACATAATCATTTACATAATGATAATGAATTTCAACATGCTTAGAATTTTTTGTAAAATTGCCATAATTAGCTATACTAATTGTACCAGTGTTATCTTCATAAACATCAATTGGCTTTATTATTTCAATATCAAATATTTTCAACAATTCTTTTACAAATATCAATTCACTTACTGCTTCTGACAATGCTACATACTCTGCAAAAGTTGAAGCTTTTGTAACGCTTTTTTGTTTTCTAGATTTCCAATAAATTACATTACCAAACAATCTTATTACAAAACCAGTTGTAGACTTTCTATCTAAATGATCACCTGCCCAATCGGCATCCACATAACAATCAATAATACTTACTTTTTCATTTCTGTTATAAAACAATTTTAAATCTTTAGTTAAGCATAAATATTTCAAAATTCGTACAGCATATTTAAAGTGCGTTTCATTATAGCAATTTTGAAATCTACTCAGATAATTTACGCTGAAACTTATATCAGGCCTTGTTGCCGAACTTATGTATAATAGTGCACCAATTAAATTTTTATATTTAATATTTCTTTCACAATGATCAGATTTATCAATTTTTAAATTTACTTCCATAGGTGTATTATACAGTTTACCTTTTTCTAAATTATATTTTTTCCTTAATAATTCAATATATTTATTTTGATCCAATCTCATTTCATGTTTACTAGAATCATAATCAACAGTAATACCAAGATATTCTTTAATTTCACCAATATCTTTCATTTTAAATTTTTCTGATAATAAAATTTTAATCCTTTTAATTTCATTTAAATTTCTACCACAAATCAATAAATCATCGACATAAATTAATAAGTAAATAATATCATTTCCAATTTTATAAACGTACAAACAAGGATCAATATTACTTCTTTCAAAACCTAAATTTATCAAAAATGTATCTAGGCACTCATACCATGCCCTTGGACTTTCTTTTAAACCATATAAAGCTTTAACTAATTTACAAACTTTACTTGTTCCATCTTCATAACCCTTAGGTTGTTTAATATAAACTTCAGAAATTACTTTACCATTTAAAAAGGCTGTTTCAACATCCATTTGTTCAATTACTAGGCCCATTTGACAACAATATGACAATAAAATCTTTAATGTTTGCATTTTAGCCACAGGTGAATAAATATCATCAATTTCATCAGTTTGTTGAAAACCTCGTACAACCAATCTAGCTTTATAAGTATTATCAGACTTTTTAGTATAAACCCATTTAACATCCAGAATATTTTTGTTTGTATCATTTTTAACCAATTTCCAAGTTTTACTTTTATTTAAACTATCAATTTCTTTGTCCATAGCTGTTTTCCAATACTTACTTTCATTAGAATTTATCGCCTCCTCAAATGTATGTGGTATATCAGTTCTACACATATTTACAAAAATACTACTATTATATACATAGTAGTCATCAAATTTCTTTGGAGGATTTTTGGCTCTGTGAGATCTAGGTAACTCAGGTTCATTTTTATTCACACTATCATCCATACTTTCATTTGTACTTTCAAAAGTTTCATCTATTGAGTCATTTTCAGAGCTTTCATCAATTTTATCAGGGTAACACTCTTCATTATTATCATTATCTGATTCGTTAAAGTCTAAACCTATACACTTAACGTTTTCTTCAACAATATCCACGTGTCTAGCAACAATGACTCTGCCATTTAATAATACACGATAACCAACATTACTATAACCAATTAAAATTCCCATATCAGCTTTCTTATCCCATTTAGAGATTCTCTTCTGTTCTGGTCTTCGTACAAAAACTTTACTTCCATACAAACGCAAATTAGAAACATCAGGTTTCTGTCCAAAAAATATTTCATATGGAGTTTTCTTTTCAATTGTATCAGATAAAGTACGATTTTTCAAATAAACCGCAGCACAAACTATTTCAGGCCAATATTTTTTATGAATATCTGCTTCAGCCAACAAACATCTTGACATATCCATTATAGTTCGATTAAACCGTTCTGCAGTCCCATTCAATTCATGTACATATGTAGGACAATTATCAATTACTATACCCCTTTCTTTTGCAAATCTGTAGACTTTACTGTTCAAATATTCTTTCCCATTATCACATCTTAAAATCTTTATTTTCTTTCCAGTCAAATTTTCACTTTCATTCGTATATTCATTCAAACAATCACATACTTCTGCTTTTGATTTTATAGCATATACTTTAGAAATCTTACTATAATCATCAATGAAAGAAACAAAATAATTTTCACCTTTAAACCCAGTAGTTCGAAAAGGCCCACAAACATCAGTATGTACAATCTCTAAAATATCTTTAGCTTTTTTTCTACTGTTTACAAACGGAATATTATGCATTTTACTTTCAATACAAATCTTACATTTCATAAATTCAGATTCAAACTCATTAGGAATTCCATTCAACAGCTGATCTTTAGATAAAATATTCAAATATTTAAAATTTACATGACCTAATAAACGATGCCATTTTTCCTTTTGATTCATATTATTCATATCTTTATTTGCAACATTTACATGCAATTCAACTGATTTTAATTTACTTTTCATAATATATAAGCCATTATTTTTTAAAGCAACTGCTGTTAT
This sequence comes from Diabrotica balteata, assembly GCA_918026665.1. Taxonomy (NCBI): domain Eukaryota; kingdom Metazoa; phylum Arthropoda; class Insecta; order Coleoptera; family Chrysomelidae; genus Diabrotica; species Diabrotica balteata. Next base: position 118,271,809 of record OU898276.1, on the reverse strand, counting down.
ATTACCAAGTTTATCAAAAACTTTTGAAATATTACCTAGAGAAATAATCTTATTATTTTCTGTTATTTTGCTATAACTTATCAAATTTGATTTCATATCTTTAACATAGAAAACATTTTGCATATCTACTAAACTCTTTTTACCAAAAGCATCAAAGTAACTTAAAACATTTCCAATTTTAGTAGCTTTTACAACCCTATTATCTCCTAAATAAACATTAATGGGATCTTTAAGTAATTTACATTTATCAAATAATTTTTCATCATTAATAATGTGGTCTGTACAACCACTATCTAAAAGCCATTTTATTTCAATACAATTATTTACATTACCTATTTCAGTATTTTGTGCAATAACTGACATATCCTTACCAAGAGCTACTGTTGTAAGCCAAGAAGCACTGTTTCGCTCTTCGTTCTTCTGTCCTTGTCGGTTGAACCGCTGTGCACTTGTTCCATGCGTTCCGCGCTGTCCACGTGAGTGGCCACGTCCTCTGACGTAGCTTCCTCTTCCGGCTTCTTGTCGACCTCGCGTTTCTCTCCACCAGCCTCTACTGCTTGTCGTTTGTCCGCCATTACCCGACGCTTGATTGGCGCCATTTTTGCAATCTCGCTTGAAATGACCAACTTCGCCACACTGGAAGCATGATCGATCCTGTCGACCTTTATTTACCACAAATGTACTGGATTTTCTTCCAAAATCATTGTTTTGATTTTTTAATTCGGACATCATAACCTTAGTTTTTACGTAGTCTGCAGTTTGATCATCTTCTTTTAATGTATCTATTAAATCACCAATATAACTGTACGACTCTGGCAACGTGTTTAACATATAGTTCAATTTTTCCTTTCAGACACACTAGCACCCGCGCTTTTTAACTCGTTTATAGCTTTTTCGAAGTCACTAAAAAATGTTGCACAGTCTCCATAGTTGTTCAATTTTAATCTTTCCAAGTTATTTCTACATACTATCTGCAATGCCGTTGATTCTTTCAAATATAAATTATCAAATTTCTTTATCATCTCATACGCCGTAGTTTTTTCGTCGATGTACTCCATCTGTCGATCCGATATTGCACCGCATATATAATTCATTGCTTTTACATCATCGTCATCCCAATTTGTATCATCATTTTCATTTTTCGGTCTGGTTACCACAACATCACACTTCTTCATTTTCAAAAATAGCATAAGACGTTTTTTCCACATTTTATAATTCTCCCCATCGAATATAGGTATTCTAAAATCACTACTACCTGCCATCATGTGTCACACTTTTTTTTCAAACTGCACCAAACTTTTTCTGTTGTAAAAGGTACGACTTTCCAACCACGGACCTCTGCTACCATGTTAAGGTGTGGATTTGGAAAATAAATAGTCGTACTTTACTACTATTATAAAAGGCTTTATTTCCTATAACATACATACTAATTAACTAACCTAACTTAAGCCACCATACTTCATACTACTACCTACAACTACATGATACTCATTGACATTACTATTATTGTCTGTCATGTCAACCCATGACACTATGGGTGCGTTCCGCTTACTCTTACACCAATATATCTGTGTATACAATATAAATGTATTACATTCTCAACATGTTAAGGTGTGGATTTGGAAAATAAATAGTCGTACTTTACTACTATTATAAAAGGCTTTATTTCCTATAACATACATACTAATTAACTAACCTAACTTAAGCCACCATACTTCATACTACTACCTACAACTACATGATACTCATTGACATTACTATTATTGTCTGTCATGTCAACCCATGACACTATGGGTGCGTTCCGCTTACTCTTACACCAATATATCTGTGTATACAATATAAATGTATTACATTCTCAACACGCCTCCTTACATTTACATTGTATTTACATTAATTCAAATTTAACATACTTCGAAATTTTTCAAATTTATCTTGGCCCAAGGACTTCGTAAAAATATCTGCAATATTATCATCAGAATCTACTTTAACCACATTTATAACATTTGCTTTAACATAATCATTTACATAATGATAATGAATTTCAACATGCTTAGAATTTTTTGTAAAATTGCCATAATTAGCTATACTAATTGTACCAGTGTTATCTTCATAAACATCAATTGGCTTTATTATTTCAATATCAAATATTTTCAACAATTCTTTTACAAATATCAATTCACTTACTGCTTCTGACAATGCTACATACTCTGCAAAAGTTGAAGCTTTTGTAACGCTTTTTTGTTTTCTAGATTTCCAATAAATTACATTACCAAACAATCTTATTACAAAACCAGTTGTAGACTTTCTATCTAAATGATCACCTGCCCAATCGGCATCCACATAACAATCAATAATACTTACTTTTTCATTTCTGTTATAAAACAATTTTAAATCTTTAGTTAAGCATAAATATTTCAAAATTCGTACAGCATATTTAAAGTGCGTTTCATTATAGCAATTTTGAAATCTACTCAGATAATTTACGCTGAAACTTATATCAGGCCTTGTTGCCGAACTTATGTATAATAGTGCACCAATTAAATTTTTATATTTAATATTTCTTTCACAATGATCAGATTTATCAATTTTTAAATTTACTTCCATAGGTGTATTATACAGTTTACCTTTTTCTAAATTATATTTTTTCCTTAATAATTCAATATATTTATTTTGATCCAATCTCATTTCATGTTTACTAGAATCATAATCAACAGTAATACCAAGATATTCTTTAATTTCACCAATATCTTTCATTTTAAATTTTTCTGATAATAAAATTTTAATCCTTTTAATTTCATTTAAATTTCTACCACAAATCAATAAATCATCGACATAAATTAATAAGTAAATAATATCATTTCCAATTTTATAAACGTACAAACAAGGATCAATATTACTTCTTTCAAAACCTAAATTTATCAAAAATGTATCTAGGCACTCATACCATGCCCTTGGACTTTCTTTTAAACCATATAAAGCTTTAACTAATTTACAAACTTTACTTGTTCCATCTTCATAACCCTTAGGTTGTTTAATATAAACTTCAGAAATTACTTTACCATTTAAAAAGGCTGTTTCAACATCCATTTGTTCAATTACTAGGCCCATTTGACAACAATATGACAATAAAATCTTTAATGTTTGCATTTTAGCCACAGGTGAATAAATATCATCAATTTCATCAGTTTGTTGAAAACCTCGTACAACCAATCTAGCTTTATAAGTATTATCAGACTTTTTAGTATAAACCCATTTAACATCCAGAATATTTTTGTTTGTATCATTTTTAACCAATTTCCAAGTTTTACTTTTATTTAAACTATCAATTTCTTTGTCCATAGCTGTTTTCCAATACTTACTTTCATTAGAATTTATCGCCTCCTCAAATGTATGTGGTATATCAGTTCTACACATATTTACAAAAATACTACTATTATATACATAGTAGTCATCAAATTTCTTTGGAGGATTTTTGGCTCTGTGAGATCTAGGTAACTCAGGTTCATTTTTATTCACACTATCATCCATACTTTCATTTGTACTTTCAAAAGTTTCATCTATTGAGTCATTTTCAGAGCTTTCATCAATTTTATCAGGGTAACACTCTTCATTATTATCATTATCTGATTCGTTAAAGTCTAAACCTATACACTTAACGTTTTCTTCAACAATATCCACGTGTCTAGCAACAATGACTCTGCCATTTAATAATACACGATAACCAACATTACTATAACCAATTAAAATTCCCATATCAGCTTTCTTATCCCATTTAGAGATTCTCTTCTGTTCTGGTCTTCGTACAAAAACTTTACTTCCATACAAACGCAAATTAGAAACATCAGGTTTCTGTCCAAAAAATATTTCATATGGAGTTTTCTTTTCAATTGTATCAGATAAAGTACGATTTTTCAAATAAACCGCAGCACAAACTATTTCAGGCCAATATTTTTTATGAATATCTGCTTCAGCCAACAAACATCTTGACATATCCATTATAGTTCGATTAAACCGTTCTGCAGTCCCATTCAATTCATGTACATATGTAGGACAATTATCAATTACTATACCCCTTTCTTTTGCAAATCTGTAGACTTTACTGTTCAAATATTCTTTCCCATTATCACATCTTAAAATCTTTATTTTCTTTCCAGTCAAATTTTCACTTTCATTCGTATATTCATTCAAACAATCACATACTTCTGCTTTTGATTTTATAGCATATACTTTAGAAATCTTACTATAATCATCAATGAAAGAAACAAAATAATTTTCACCTTTAAACCCAGTAGTTCGAAAAGGCCCACAAACATCAGTATGTACAATCTCTAAAATATCTTTAGCTTTTTTTCTACTGTTTACAAACGGAATATTATGCATTTTACTTTCAATACAAATCTTACATTTCATAAATTCAGATTCAAACTCATTAGGAATTCCATTCAACAGCTGATCTTTAGATAAAATATTCAAATATTTAAAATTTACATGACCTAATAAACGATGCCATTTTTCCTTTTGATTCATATTATTCATATCTTTATTTGCAACATTTACATGCAATTCAACTGATTTTAATTTACTTTTCATAATATATAAGCCATTATTTTTTAAAGCAACTGCTGTTATATTACCAAGTTTATCAAAAACTTTTGAAATATTACCTAGAGAAATAATCTTATTATTTTCTGTTATTTTGCTATAACTTATCAAATTTGATTTCATATCTTTAACATAGAAAACATTTTGCATATCTACTAAACTCTTTTTACCAAAAGCATCAAAGTAACTTAAAACATTTCCAATTTTAGTAGCTTTTACAACCCTATTATCTCCTAAATAAACATTAATGGGATCTTTAAGTAATTTACATTTATCAAATAATTTTTCATCATTAATAATGTGGTCTGTACAACCACTATCTAAAAGCCATTTTATTTCAATACAATTATTTACATTACCTATTTCAGTATTTTGTGCAATAACTGACATATCCTTACCAAGAGCTACTGTTGTAAGCCAAGAAGCACTGTTTCGCTCTTCGTTCTTCTGTCCTTGTCGGTTGAACCGCTGTGCACTTGTTCCATGCGTTCCGCGCTGTCCACGTGAGTGGCCACGTCCTCTGACGTAGCTTCCTCTTCCGGCTTCTTGTCGACCTCGCGTTTCTCTCCACCAGCCTCTACTGCTTGTCGTTTGTCCGCCATTACCCGACGCTTGATTGGCGCCATTTTTGCAATCTCGCTTGAAATGACCAACTTCGCCACACTGGAAGCATGATCGATCCTGTCGACCTTTATTTACCACAAATGTACTGGATTTTCTTCCAAAATCATTGTTTTGATTTTTTAATTCGGACATCATAACCTTAGTTTTTACGTAGTCTGCAGTTTGATCATCTTCTTTTAATGTATCTATTAAATCACCAATATAACTGTACGACTCTGGCAACGTGTTTAACATATAGTTCAATTTTTCCTTTTCAGACACACTAGCACCCGCGCTTTTTAACTCGTTTATAGCTTTTTCGAAGTCACTAAAAAATGTTGCACAGTCTCCATAGTTGTTCAATTTTAATCTTTCCAAGTTATTTCTACATACTATCTGCAATGCCGTTGATTCTTTCAAATATAAATTATCAAATTTCTTTATCATCTCATACGCCGTAGTTTTTTCGTCGATGTACTCCATCTGTCGATCCGATATTGCACCGCATATATAATTCATTGCTTTTACATCATCGTCATCCCAATTTGTATCATCATTTTCATTTTTCGGTCTGGTTACCACAACATCACACTTCTTCATTTTCAAAAATAGCATAAGACGTTTTTTCCACATTTTATAATTCTCCCCATCGAATATAGGTATTCTAAAATCACTACTACCTGCCATCATGTGTCACACTTTTTTTTCAAACTGCACCAAACTTTTTCTGTTGTAAAAGGTACGACTTTCCAACCACGGACCTCTGCTACCATGTTAAGGTGTGGATTTGGAAAATAAATAGTCGTACTTTACTACTATTATAAAAGGCTTTATTTCCTATAACATACATACTAATTAACTAACCTAACTTAAGCCACCATACTTCTTACTACCACCTACAACTACATGATACTCATTGACATTACTATTATTGTCTGTCATGTCAACCCATGACACTATGGGTGCGTTCCGCTTACTCTTACACCAATATATCTGTGTATACAATATAAATGTATTACATTCTCAACAACTATATTACTGTGGTAATAATTAATCTCCTGTATTTCATTTAATAATTCATTTAACTTAATCAATGCCTTCTTCTAGCTAATAGGTAATCTCTTCATAACCTCATAAATCATTCTGAATTCTTCTTTGTAATTAATAATCACATGTAACTGACTTAATAATAACAATAATTAACTTAATAATCTTCTTTTAACTAAATTCTTGAATTATAACTTTACTGAATCACTTTACTGTAACTAATCATAATATGTAACTAACTGACTACTGATAACTGAACTGAACTCTAACTCATAACTGACTTCTACTCCAAATTACATGGCTTTTTATATCTTTTCATTGTTTCCAGAATATTCTAGCAACAAATAATGTTCGAATCATTCTAATTTTTCTATTTGAAAATTCTGGAATGGTTTTTTTGTCTTTTATGTACTATGTATACAGTCCCATTGACATTTCCAGAACTTTCCATTAACAATTTACTTGACTTTAGGCTCTCCAGATCAGAACTACACTATTATATGTAACTTAAACATTTATATGAAATATATTTTTACTATTCTACATCCACAATTATATTCTAAATTAACATTCCAAAAATTATATATATATATATATATATATATATATATATATATATATATATATATATATGTATATTATATATATATATATATATATATATATATATATATATATATATATATATATATATATATATATATATATATATATATATCTACGGCATAAAGTGAACTCCGCCCATGTTAAAATTCAGGTTCAAGTGAGCTCCGTGGTCAAGTGGACACCGATATACGGAGCTCACTTCTCCATTCCATAATATTGGCTCTGTCGATTCGTTAAGATGTATAGTTTCATAATTCTTAAAAAAAATTTGGAGCTCATAAGTACCCCTGTATCGTAAATGTATTTCGCTTAGTTCACGTGTATATATTATAGGGGTCGTTCAGATCTTTTTCACTGTATATTGGAACTATAAGTATATCGGTTTAAGTAAGCTCTGATAGTTTGGCAACTATGCACTTAGGCCAGCGTTCTTGATATATATATATATATATATATATATATATATATATATATATTTTATATATTTTAAACGGTTCATACGGACTCCTTTTCATACGCATTACAATATGTAATCTTCTTCTTCTTCTTGATGTGCCTATCCGTTATGAATGTTGGCGATCATATTGACAATATGTAATTGTGATGTATTGGCAACCCTGCAGTGCGGTTACGTCACAATCAGCTGTGAAAACACTCAGGAATACAGACGCGACGATGACCTATTTAATGTATATTGTTATTTGCATTACGTTTTGGAGTGATCATTAAAGTCGGTAGTATTTCCTATACTGTGTTTATTATTTACAACCGGTCCGATACATATTATTTGGCGACGAGGATGGGATCCGTGTGTGTGCCAGTTTAAGTGCATTATTTCGTCCCGGTGATAAATAAAGCAAAGTGTGTGCAGGATGGCGGCATTCGGAAACATCGAACAGTTTAACGTGGGTGACTCCAAAGGTTGGGAATCATACGTCGAGCGTATGGATTTTTTCTTCTTGGCAAATAACATTACAGACCCTGATAGGAAAAAAGCTACATTTTTAAGTTTGTGTGGTCCCAATACATATGAGATTATTAGATCTTTGGTCGCGCCGTCCAAAGTGTCTGATAAAACTTATGACCAAATCATAGTTGAATTAAAAAAGCATTTTTCTCCAAAAACGTCGGAAATTGTGTGCAGGTTTAAGTTCTACCGTCGGAATCAACAGACTGGTGAAACAATATCTGTGTATCTGAAGGAATTACGAAAATTGGCAGAACCCTGTGGTTTCGGAACTAGCCTTGACATAATGCTACGTGACCGACTCGTTTGTGGTATTACCGACGAATCGCTACAGCAAAAGTTGCTAGCCACAGATAAGTTAAAACTTAAGGACGCGCAAGACCTGTGCCTTGCACACGAGGTGGCCGTGGAAAGTTTGGCAATTCTACGAGAAACTGAGTCGAGCGCAGATGTAAACGCGGTAAGTTTTCGTAAAAATCAACCGGGCCAGTTCAAACAATTAGCTAATCGCGAAAGGAAGAAATGTTTTCGGTGCGAAAAAGAACATTCTCCCGAAACTTGTGAACACATTAAATCAACCTGTGCATATTGCAGGAAAGTTGGACACATCGAAATAGCTTGTTTTGCAAAAAAGAAGAACCAAAATTACAAACGCAAAGTACATCAGACTACCGTGGAATCTACGTCCAATACCGAGCCGGTTTCGGGGAACACTCAGAGTGTTTTTTATCAAAGTAGTGACTATGAATTTACGTTAAATAACGTGACGTCTGATAGCATTACCGGTAAATATTTAGTAGATGTGCTACTCAATGACCAAAAAGTGAAAATGGAGGTTGACTCGGGCGCGAGTTATTCAGTGATAAGCAAATCAACCTACCATGAAATCTTTAGTGAAAATCGACCCAAAATAGATAAATCCAGTGTTATTTTAAGGGACTATCAAAACACAGTGATACCCACACTGGGTAAGTGTCAAGTGGAGGTGAAGAGAGGTCCAAGATCAGCGACACTTCCTCTCATAGTCACGGAAGGAAATCGTGCCAGTCTACTCGGCAGAAACTGGTTTGATAGTTTAGGTTTAACCATAGCTGGGGTAAGTCAAATTTTATCAATGATAAATTATACAGAAGAATACCCAGATGTATTTAATACAGATTTGGGGTCTTACCGGGGTCCCCCAGTAAGTTTTTCGTTGGACAAAAATGTAAAGCCGGTTATGTGTAAAGCTCGTAAAGTTCCATTTGCGCTAAAAGATAAAATCGAAGTTGAACTGGACAGGCTTATTGCGAAAGGGGTTTTAGAGCCGATTACGCACCCAAAATGGTGCACCCCAATTGTGACTGTTTGCAAAGAAAACGGTGAGGTTAGGATTTGTGGTGACTACAAATCCACATTGAATTTAGCGTTAAATCCGGAACCTTATTCAGTGCCATCGGTACAGGGTATCTTATCCACACTTGCGGGCGGTAAAGTTTTTGCAAAACTGGACATGGCGCAAGCTTATCTGCAGTTAAGTGTCAACCGCGAAGCTGCTGAAGCACAAACAATAATTACGCATAAAGGAGCTTTTAAATGCAATCGTTTACAGTTCGGTATATCCGTGGCTCCACAAATTTTTCAAAAATTCATAGACACTCGATTAACGGGTATTCCTGGTGTACTACCTTATTACGATGACATTTTAATAGTTGGTCGCTCAGAAACCGACTTGGATTCAAAAGTGCGCGCGGTATTATCGCGTTTCCAGGAAGACGGACTGCATTTGCGCAAAGAAAAGTGCGTTTTTCGAACAAAAACTATAGAGTTTCTCGGTTTTCAAATTAGTGAAGACGGTTTACGCCCCACTAAAGACAAAATCGCGGCCCTAACTAATGCGCCTGCGCCAACCAATAAAACCGAGTTGCAAGCTTTTCTTGGACTTTTAAATTTTTATCATGTCTTTCTAAAGGACAAAGCAACAATTGCGAATCCGTTACATGCACTGCTCCGAAAAGACGTTCCCTGGCAGTGGCGTTTTATAGAACAAAAAGCTTTCGATTTACTAAAAGAAATTTTAGCGAAAGAACCTGTGTTAGGGCATTATAATGAACAAAAAGATTTATTTTTGACGTGTGATGCCACTCCTTACGGGGTAGGTTGTGTGCTTAGTCAACGTGATGATGAAGGACGTGAATATCCAGTGGCGTACCATAGTCGTACTCTATCATCTACTGAACGAAATTTCTCCCAAATCGACAAGGAAGCACTGGCCATAATATCGGGCATTAAAAAATTCCACGAATATGTATATGGCAGGAAAATAGGCATAAGAACGGACCATAAACCATTGTTGGGTATTTTTAATCCCAAAAAGGGTGTTCCAGAGATACTGTCACCCAGAATGCTTAGATGGGCTCTTATGTTATCTGCTTATGATTATGAATTATGTTACGTACCAGGTTCAAAAATTCAGAATGCAGATGCTCTTAGCAGATTGCCACAAAAGGTACATGCGCCAGAACCACCAAGCTCAGATGACGTTTTGATGCTTGAGAACATCCCAGAAAAACTAATCTGTGCCAAAGACATTGCCAATGAGACTAAGAAAGACCCAGTGTTATCTAAAGTTTTGCAGTGGGCTTGGAAAGGTTGGCCTGATGAGAAAATTAAATTTTCAGACGAATATACTCCTTATCTACTACGTAAAAACGAAATTAGCTGTTATCAAGACTGCCTGTTATGGGGTACAAGGGTAATAGTTCCACTAGGAGGGAGGAAAACAATACTGAATTTGCTACACTCAGCACACCCCGGAATCGTAAAAATGAAGTCACTGGCACGCTCATATGTTTGGTGGCCAAATCTCGACAAACAAATCGAACAGCTAGTAAATACATGCAGCGAGTGCCAGGAGTCTAGAAACATGCCAAAAAAGGCTCCAATCCATCCGTGGGAGTGGGCCAGAGCTCCATGGACAAGAATACACCTCGATTTTGCCGGTCCATTTAAAGGCAAAATGTTTCTGATTATCATAGACTCGTACTCGAAGTGGCTGGAGGTTAAAATCGTTCCAAATACCTCTAGTGTTGTGACTATAGATGTATTACGGGGTTTATTTGCCACTCACGGCATCCCAGATGTCGTCGTATCTGATAACGGAACTTGTTTTACGTCAGCTGAGTTTCAAGATTTTTTAAAGAAAAACCTTATTAGACAAGCATTGGTTGCACCATACCATCCAAGTAGTAATGGGCAAGCGGAACGCATGGTACAAAATGTAAAAAATGCACTTAAAAAAATGACAGATAGTAATGAAGAAACTAAAATACAGTTAGCATTGCACAGATATCTCCTTACTCAGCACATTACACCCCATTGCACAACAGGGAGATGCCCATCAGAAATATTAATGGGGAGAAAATTGGGCTCATTATTTGATCGTTTACAGCCCGACTTTAGAAAAGAGATGTTATCTAAGCAAGAGATGAACGATTCTTACAAAACAGTACCCAGATGTTTTCAAGAAAACGACACTGTATTTGCAAGGTCATTTGCTCCAGGTGGTCAAAAGTGGCTTCCTTCCAAAATAATTGAAACCACTGGACCGTTAAGCTACAAAGTTCAAACCCCAGATGGTAAAATTTTACGTCGTCATTCTGACCAAATCAGAACCCGTGTGTGTGACCAAGAAACAACAGACGAAGTTACACCGTCAACCTCGATGGAAAACAAATTACTCGTTGTTTCTGCATCCCAACGAATTTGTGGACCAAGAACCAGAAATTGTAGAGCACGCCGCTGAAGTTAAAAAGCCACCTGCTCGAATAAGAAAACCTCCAAGGTATTTGGAGGACTATGATGAGTAGATTCATCCAGGAGGGAGGAGTGTGATGTATTGACAACCCTGCAGTGCGGTTACGTCACAATCAGCTGTGAAAACACTCAGGAATACAGACGCGACGATGACCTATTTAATGTATATTGTTATTTGCATTACGTTTTGGAGTGATCATTAAAGTCGGTAGTATTTCCTATACTGTGTTTATTATTTACAACCGGTCCGATACATATTAGTAATAAATATGTATAATACCAAATACCTGTTTTTGGTAGGTACCTGCTATTCTAAAAATAGCTTTGTAAATATAAAAGGATTTCATTACCAAGTTGGACGTGTTTTTTCATATGCGAATATTTCCTAATGTATTTTGTTAACATGAATATGTCTTTATACGTTTTATTTAAGAATACGATTAATAAGAACTTTTAGTTAATCCATTGTTTTACGATATCTTGTATACAGCTTCTTTATTATTTTATTTCTGGTTTTATCTGTGTACTACATATAATTCTGGATAGGTTATCTTAAAATAAATATTTAAGTGCAAAAATAGATATTTTTATGTAAAAATTGGTAGTACTGCACAAAAGAGGGAAGAATGCTTAATTTATATAAGAAGAATGTACCAGTTCACCAATATTACATACTTCTAAATGTTTTATTTGCTATTTAGGGGTAATATGTAATCAATAAACGTGGAGTTAGTGTCAAATTTGCAATAATCTTTGGTCAGTTTTTTCTCGATTTTAGTCATAAATTGAGCTGGTATTCGTTGAGTGGATGTTGCGATTCTAGACTTTGTATCTTTTATTCTCTAGCAGTCTAGCTACTTATCTTCGGATATTAGGTGAATTGATAGCTACGATATTGTAGAGCTTATGTATGGATGTGTGTGTGTGTGTGTGTGTGTGTGTGTGTGTGTGTGTGTGTGTTGTGTGTGTGTGTGTGTGTGTGTGTGTGTGTGTGTGTGTGTGTGTGTGTGTGTGTGTGTGTGTGTGTGTGTGTGTGTGTGTGTGTGTGTGTGTGTGTGTGTGTGTGTGTGTGTGTGTGTGTGTGTGTGTGTGTGTGTGTGTGTGTGTGTGTGTGTGTGTGTGTGTGTGTGTGTGTGTGTGTGTGTGTGTGTGTGTGTGTGTGTGTGTGTGTGTGTGTGTGTGTGTGTGTG
>OU898276.1:116902997-116925999 GCA_918026665.1 Diabrotica balteata | reverse complement strand
TTTGCTTTTGTGAGGTATTATTAAGGGATGCTTTTCATCATGTGTTAACTCTGAGTTCTGAAGTCTACCTGTTACCCGTAACATGCTATGGTTATCCACATAGGGTAGTAAGTTTAGTAGTTTATTTCTACCGTTAAGTGGTTTTCCACTCTTTAGCGTTTTTATCTCTTCTGCATAATATAATTTTTGAATATTCTTTATTACTCTTTGCAAGGTATTTTCTAATTCGTGAGGGGTGAGTTGTTCATGTTCTACCTCACTTTTTTTGCATTTGAAAGTAAATCTAATGCAGTGAGATAATACTCGTTGCATTCTATTTAAATTTGAGAATCTTTCGCAGATGTCACTAATCTTGACGGTTGTGTTAGTTATTATTTCTATTCTCTTTTTCTCTTCGTCGGTACCCAATCTCTCTGGTAGTGGAAACCTAATATTTGTTTGATTTAGCCAGATTGGCCCATTCCACCATAGGTCCATCCTCACTAAGTCCTTTGCCTTTATCCCTCTAGATAAATAGTCTGCTGGGTTTTCTTTTGTATCTACTTTAAACCAGCGATCAGGTTGTATGGTGCCTGTTATTGCCATTACTCTGTTCGCCACAAACGTTTTCCATCTATTTGGTTGTCCTTGTATCCACGCCAGAGTAATTGTGGAATCAGACCATGCATATATTTCCACATCACTGCGATTTAACGCTTGAATTGTTCTTTTCATGAGTCTGCTAAGCAGCAATGCTGCACACAATTCTAACCTCGGCAATTTGTTAAACCTTTAACTGGTGCAACTTTTGTTTTGGCTACTATAAGGCTCGTTTTTACCTCAGGACATAATGTTCTAGTATATATTACTGATATTACTGCTCCGTATAATTTCGTAGACGCATCAGCAAATCCGTGCAATTCTATTTTCTCTGAATTGGTAAGATTATTCCACCTAGGTATTACTATCTCTTCGAGGTGTTTTAGCTGTGAGTAATACTCAATCCATCGTCTTTGATCAGACTTATCCAATTCTTTGTCCCAACTTATCCTTTTTGTCCACAAATCTTGTATAAATATTTTTGATTGCATTATCACTGGCGCAATCCATCCTAATGGGTCATATATTTTTGCTATTTCCGATAAAACCAACCTCTTTGTTATTTTTTTATGTTCGGTTATAGTTATTTTAAATGTAATTACATCTTCAACTGGTAACCAGTTGATCCCTAGCGTTTTATGTATCTCTTCTGTGTCCAACGTTTTGAGATCGACACTTTTTAGATCCTCTGGTATGGTTTCCATTAAATCTTGACTATTACTAAGCCATTTTCTTAATACAAAACCCCCTTTTTTTAAACATTTCTGTTAACTCTGTTTGAGCTTGTTGAGCTTCAACGTTTCTGATCTAGCTAGTACGTCGTCTACGTACATGTTGTGTTTAACAATTTCCGCAGCTAGTGGATATTTAAATTTCTCGTCATTACATAATTCCTGTATCGTTCTTAATGCAAGGTATGGCGCTGCCTTCGTACCGTATGTTACTGTTGACAACTGATACTCCTTTATTGGTTCTTTCACAGACTGTCTCCATAATATCTTCTGATAAACTTGACCTCCAATTTATTAATATATTTGTAAGATCTTGTTGCAAACGAGGTCCAGAGTGCATTATATCATTGAGGCTGATTCCTGTTGAACTTTTACTGGAAGCGTCAAACACGGCCCTGCATTTTGTTGTGATACTATCCTCTTTTATTACCGCATGATGAGGAAGGTAATACTCTTGCTTATTAATAGTTTCGGTTTTATTCAATTTCATGTGCCCTAAGTCTTCATATTCCTGCATAAATTTCCTGTACTCTTTTTCTAGATTTCTGTCTCTTTGAAATTTTTTCTCTAATTGCAGCAGTCTCGCATATGCTTGCTGTTTTGAGTCCCCTAATTGGCTTGTATTAGAATTAAAGGGTATTTTAACTTCAAATCTTCCTTCGTTATCCATTTTTACTGTTCTTTTATAATATTCTTCACACTCTTTTTCTTCTACTGAAAGAGGTATTGCTTTGATCTACTTCTTCTAACTCCCAGTATTTTTTTGTTTGTTCATCCATTTCTTGTCTAGATATCATGCTGACTACTTGTATATTAGGGATATTCTCTTGCTGTGCTATCCCTGACATTATCCAACCCAATTTTGTATTTTGGGTTAGTAAACCATCTTTTGTTCGATCTACTCCGTCCAGTAATATCAAACTATATTCTTTGGCTCCCAATAGAATATCTATTGGACCTGTTTTATTAAAATTTGGATCCGCCAGGACTAAGTTCCTATAGTTCCTTTCTTTTATTTGTATCTCTTTCTCCGGTAGATTTTTTGTTATTTTTCTTAGCCCAATTGCTTCGGTCTTCATTTCAAATTCATTTTTGAAATGCGCCTCTAAGTTTAATGTTACGCTCCATTTCGACGTCCTTTAGTCTTCATTGCCAATTCCAGATATCTGAGCGTGGACAGCTTTTCTTTTTATTCCGAGACTTGTAGCGGCCTGCTCCGTAATGAATGATGACTGCGAGCCTTGGTCAATCAATGCTCTCATCAATTGTGAGCTTCCTTTTGAGTCTCTTACTCGTACTAATGCCGTTGCAAGTAGCACTTCTTCATTCTGATGACTTAAACAGCTCACGGCATTCTCTTGTCTCCTTGACGATCCGTCGTAACTGTTGTCACCTCTGTTCCCACTAGAATTGGGTCTATTTTGTGGCCTTCTGTTTTCAGAATTCTTTCTGTTGTCATACTGGCACCCACTAGAATTTGGTCTATTCTGTGGCCTTCTGTTTTTAGAATTCCTTCTGTTATCATGCTGACCTTCTGACATGTGTAGTAATGAATGGTGCTGTCCACCACATTCTGCACATCTATGAGAGGAATAACATGGTACTTCCCTTTTGTGTAGTAGGCATCTACCGCACCATTGCTTTTCCTTTACGATTTTGTTTCTTTCACGTACTTGTTGACGTAGAAACGTTGTACATTTCAACAGTTTATGTTCTTCATGACACACCACACAGGTTATCTTCTTCTTTACCTGTTGTCTATGATCTCTTCCTTTCCTTTCTGTTTCCAACATCTCCAATGTCTGGAATCTTCTTTGTAGGAATTCCTGTGTTGACTTATATGTGGGAAAGTCCCTACTGTCTTGAATTGACGTTTCATATAATCTTCTGGTTTCTGTGTCCCACTTTAACATACTTATCCTTGCTATAAGAGGGCTCCAGGACTCTATCATTACACCTAGTCCACTATTGGCTTTTAAGCATTCGTGGAGAGTATCATGTAATGATTTCAGCGCCTTTGCTGACGTTTCTTTTATCTTCGCAGCCTGAAGTATCTTGTCTATTAATATAAATAGATTCATCCTTGGATTATCGTATGGATCTTGCAACATTTTCCAGGCAGCACTGTAGTTTGCTTCTGTTGTGTTTAAATGTTGTATTATTCTACTTGCTTCTCCTCGGAGGTTTGTCTTCAGATACTGCATTTTTTCCACATTTGATAGTTGATTATTCTCATGTATCAAACGTTTAAAAATATCATAGAATGTTACCCAGGATTCATACCTTCCTTCAAAACAGGGTAACTTCACTTGGGGTAATATTATTTTGTCTTTCTTGCATCCTTCCGCCTCTAATCTCTTATTTTCTTTTATGATCGACCGCACCCTTCTTTTCATTGTATAAAATCTTTCTATTTCACCTTCTTCTAGTGCATCCTGTTCATTGTCCACAGTTATTTCCATTATTAATGTATCTATTTTTTGTACCTCTTCTTTTAAATCCTCTTGTAAATCTTCATCGGTTTCGTCGTCTTCCAATAAATGATGAAGTTTCCCCATCCTAATTTCTATTTCTCTAATTTTTGTCGAAGACTTGTACGAACTTTTAATAAATTCCTCTAAAATCTTTTTCGTTTCTTCATCTTTTTTGTACTTGTTCGTAAAAGTTAGATGTAAAATATTTATCAACTCTCGAACCTTTCTCTTCAATTTCTGTGTTTTGATCTTCAAAGTCGTTCCACAATTCATCAAGTGTCTGTCTTTTAATGTTTAAATATTCTCTCGTTTTTCTTTCTGTAGTTTTCGCAAATTATTTAAAAGCTTCGTAATTTCTTGACCTAGCTTTTCCTGATCTAAATATAATCGTTCCATTTTAAACGAATATACGTTTGACCTAATTTCAACTTTTAAACTAGTGTCAGCAAGATTACCTTAGACAATAACGCAAAATGACCTCTTGTCTAACCTTTGTGACACTTAAAGAATGTAAAATTATCACTTGTAACCAGAGAGAAAAGAAATTCTTTATATAAAAATGCAACTACTGCAAATACTATTTTGAAAGAATGAACTCTTAATGTGTATAAAAATAACGAATTGTCACGATAATTCACTATATTATGAAATTCAAATGTTTTAAGAATTTTAAATTATAAGAATCAAATTAACGAATATAATTAAAATTAAGATAATTAAGCTATTAGATTTGAATAAGCTGTAGACAAACTATTACTATTTTAAGTATGCAGAATAAAATATTTCAAATAAGTATTATTCAATTTCAATCTTAAGTTTCTTTAATAATCTTTTTAATGTATTAAATTAATGCACTAGTCTAAATGATAATAAATATTCAAAAACTTACAGTTTTATCCCGACGTTCACTTGTATGTTCCTGCTTCCTTCTTAGAACTGCAACTGGAACTGGTGAGCTGGATCTCTGGATGCTACTAGATTTTTCTGCTGGAAACTGGACCTCCAAACTGCTGAAATAGTAGACTTACTACTTAAAAAACTAAAAACGATCATGTTAGAAAATTCCTTCCCAGCGAAACTTCTAAATAGACTTATTTTTGGTGTCTCTCAAGTCATCAGGACAAATCAAACAGAATATTGTTCTGAAGCTATTTTCTTGTGGCATTGTAAATTAATTACTATTAAACTGGGAATAAGCCACAATTAAAGATAAAAATACGTTTATTGACGTTTCAATTTCCACTTCGGAAATCGTTCTCAAAATACAAACGTATTTTTATCTTTAATTGTGGCTTATTCCCAGTTTAATAGTAATTAAATCAAACAGAAGTTTCAATAAACAACCAAAATACATTGTACCACTCTTTACCATATATTCCAGGTTTAACAAATAGACAAATACATTTAGAGAAGTACCTAATATCAAAATTGGAACCAGAAATATAAAAACAATATCGAAATTATATACTAAACTTAAAACACCCTTAAATAATAGAGAAAGCTCCAATGTAGTGTACTCTCTAGCCTGTAATAATTGTAATAGAGTATATATTGGAGAAACGACCAGAAATTTGTCCGGAAGATTAACATCTCACAAGAGTGATATTAATCTGAATAAAGTACAAGCCTGTGCATTAAGTGAACATTGTATTACTATGGGCCATACGCCTAACTATGATCAAACAGAAATATTGAGAAGGGAAAGAAATTACAACAAAAGACTGTTTCTAGAAATGTGTTTAATTAAAACTACACAAAACACCTTAAACAAAAGAGAAGACATTGAAAGTCTTAGTGCTATATACAGTAATCTTCTTTTAAATAAAAGAATAACAATATAACAGTTCTTAAAAGTTACGCATATTAAAGGGATTATTCCAAGTTCAAATGAGATAAAATTTATTTTTATTTGTGTTTTTTCTTTCTTAATTACTTAGTAACATAAACTCTGTTGCTTGTTTAATAACTGTAATATTATATCAAAATTTGCAATGAAGGTTTGCATAAATATAGACACTTCCTCTGTCAAACTCACCTAAAATAAATATAAAAAGTAGAAGAGACATGGAAACCTTAGTAATAAGTTTTGACAGAACGAAAAAGTAAATCAAATTTAATGTCATTATGTTAATTAATTTTGCTAATTTTAAAACACAATCCTCACAAGGGTAAGCCTATTTAAGATATAATAACATCATTTTTCTAATGTAATTTTTTTATGTTAATTTTTAGTACGTTTTGAAAAAGATTACAATAAACTCGAAAGCTTAACAAACCTAAAAGAGTTTTACTTAAAGGCCAATATTGACTACTAAACCCAAGATATCCGTATATATTACTCACATAGTCACTAAAGCCCTTTCTAATATATATATATATATATATATATATATATATATATATATATATATATATATATATATATATATATATTGGTATGATATGTAAAATCGAGAAAAATATTGGTTTGCTTAAAATATTTCAAAGTTCAAAAAATTAAAATAATTCAGATAAGTCGAATAATAAACTACAAACATTTCGAATAATGAAAGTCTTTTATCTTTGGATTACCTATATTGAACAAAACGTAAGATATGCATAAATTATTTTCTTTGTTAAAATATATTTGAGTGACGTGAATAAGCTTAACTGAAATCCTAGACAATGGAAGCGGGTTTTCCAAATAAATTTGTGCAGTAATTAGAACAATAGAATGGATTTTAGAAAGATATGTTTTTGTTAGTTCATAAGAATTGGTAGAAAAAGATTAGTTTGTAAATAAGTTTTAGGAAATTTTATAATTGTAGGTAAAAGTTTGTTTGTGTTATCGAAATGAAGAAATGGGAGATGTATGACGCGTTTTGATTGGATGAGATTGAAAAAGGTGGGATAGTTGGTTTGAGAATGAGACTTTAGTTAGTTTTTGAAGAAAAAAAATATTGGCAGTTGGTTTCCAAGGGTGCAAGGCGAACGGCCGTGGTTCTCGGGTAGTTTCCCAGAGGTAGGAAGCAGTAGCAGGAAAGTTTGTGAGTTTTCGTGTAGTTAGTGTATCTGACAGAAGCTGATCCAGTAAAAGATTGTAAGTCATATTTTTCTACTTATATTCCAAGAGTCACTGTTCAGGCCAACGAGAGATTCAGTTTATCGAAAAGAGAAGATATTCCAAGAGTCATTTTTCACTCAGGTCAACGAGAGATTCAGTTTATCGAGAGGAGAAGAGGCTAGCATAATTTGAACGATTTGTGCAGTTGAAGAAGATCATTAAAGACGATGCAACTTGTAACAATTTGTTGTCAGATTGCTCATTACCTAGGGAGCTGCCAAGAATAGATAGTATAGGCTACAAGGAACAAGGATTTGGACCACTCATTATCAGAGAGAGATAGTTTTGTTTTTCTTTCATTGATAACACAATTTTTACAATTACTTCAGAAAAGATATAAATATTTTGATTAGGAGATTTAAAATAATAATTGGGATTTTGAGATTTTAACTAATATTGTTTGTACCATTAATTTTGAAGGTTCACGTACGTAGAACAAAATTTTGAGAATGATTATATAAGATATTGTTTATTGAAAACATTTGAGTGTGAATTTTATTTCATTATTTTTATTTCAATATGTAATGTTATATCATATATATTTTTTATTATTCCGGTATTCTTTGGACCTTACCTTTCACATGTAAAGCATAGATATTGAAGCACGAATATAACCCTGAGATAAGAGAATTAAAAGTGTGATAGAATCATAATCATATCATTTAAATAATTTTAATTAATTATTATTTAATTAATTAGCTAATTAATTGCTTGGCGCACTAAGATTTGAATATCACAATAACTGGCTTCCAAAACGTGTGGCTTGAAAATATCGCAGCTTTACATTTGAAGGAAGGGAAAGAGATCTGGAATAAGTACAGGTGATTCAGAGATAAAAACATATAACATTGAGGGAATTTGAATTTGAAAGTATTTTGACAATTTTTTCCAGTGGATAAAAATTTGATTTATTGATTGATCGTAGTTAGTTGATTTTTACTGATATTGAATTATTTGATATTTATTTTTCGTACATTTGATATTTATTTTGAATTATTTGAATTTTACTGATTGCATATTTGATGTTTGTCGTGAAAATTTATTACAATTGGGGAGAAATTTGTCGTGTTCTGCAACATATAGAGTGTTGTAAAATTTCACATTTGGCGGGGACAAAAACAGTAACGAAAATAAACATGTCGACCACAAGGAGTCAAAGCAAAATGCAAGAAAGGAAGGAGGATAACAGAGAAAAGGAAACAATTTTTGAAGAAGGATCGGATAATGAAGGAAATGTTACAATAGTTGAGGAGAGAAAAGAATCATCAGGAATAGATAAAATACTACAACTAATGCAACTTCAGTCACAGAAAATGGAAGAAAATCAACGGAAAACAAGACAAGCAATAGAACAGAAATTAGAAGAAAATGATAGGAAAATGGAAAAGAGTTTGGACAAATATGAAAATAAAGTAAAAGTTTGTTTAGAAAAAGTTAGAGAAGCAGAGAGGAAACTAGAGATGCAGAGAGACGAAATAGAAACTAAAATGAAGGATATTAAGGCTGTCCAGAAAAAGGAACTGGGACAGTTTGAACAAATTGAACTAAGAGGAGTAGGGAGAAAAGAAGTTATCATCCATGGAACAAGCGTGGCGAAAATACAATTTGGCGGGGATATTCGGAAAACACACCCAGTACCGTTTGTTAAAAATTTGAAAACCAAATTGCAACATGTTAGATATTTTGACGATTGCAAAGAAACAATTAGAAACCATCTGAAAGAAGGAGCAGCGTTATGGTATGAAAGCAAGGAAGATGAGTTTGAAAATTGGGCAGATTTTGAAAATAAGTTTCTCAACTATTTCTGGTGGAAAAATAAACAGAGAGAAATCAATCAAGAGCTACAAAATGGAAAATATCATAAAAAATGGGAATATCTGAAGAAAGATATGCTTTGCAGATATATAACAATTCAAAATATCTGAAATACAAATATTCTACCGAACAGCTGGTAGAAATGATCTGCAGACATTTTGAGGAAACTTTGGAAGATCACGTGATTTTGAGAAATTAACAAGATATTGATAGTTTGTGCCAATTCCATCAATTAAAAGAAGCGAAAAGAAGAGAAATGAGAAATAGAAGACAATATGACCAATATAATGGACCAGAAAGAAGGTATCCATCAAATTATGACCAGAGAAACCGACATCCCAGATCAACAAACGAATATAGGCCGAGAAATTACAATAATTGCAATAGACAACAAAATTACGATAACAGGAATGACACACAAAATAAAACATATGAAAATCACAACAGGAATAGAGCTGCACAAAATCCTCCGAATAGGAATACGAACGAACAAAGGGACGATAGAAATAACCAGAGCTTCCAACAACAAAATAGAGGGGAGATGAATCATGTAGCAATAGGAAACGAAAGACAAATTTCTAATTCTAATCTAATATTTTTAGATGCATTTATAAAACATAAAGCGATTAAGATTGTGATTGATTCTGGATCGGAGATATCGCTAATTTTCCAATAACAAATCTTCAGAATTCATATCCGAAATTGGACAGTATAATTTTATCACCCAGTAGACCGAATGAATTTATTTGTTATTAAATCCACACACGTAGTTAATTAGGTTACATACGGATTTGGTCAATTATCAACAATATAATTTGGATATCAGTCAAAAGTGCTGACAAAGTTAAACAATTTACATAAATTAGACACACATATCACGCGAGGCCCGCGAATATATTGACCCAATTAAAACTTATATAAAACTAATATCTCTTGCATAGAGAAGCATTCAATCAATATTCACTCAACAACCTTGACAGTCTTCAGCGATCAACTGCAACAGTCTCTACTCAAAGTAATCCCGGGTCAACACCCATAGTGTACGTCTCATTAATAAACTCTGCTACTATTATTTGGTGTTTCCATTACAACTGAACGAACATCTCCACTGAGCCAACGAAGGGAATTTGTTCATGGTCCTATCGAGAAACAGAATACTTCAAGGAAGTTTGAGAGAGCCTATACAGTCCACGCCAGCAACACCCTCAGTAGCAGAGAGAGACCACTAGACCCGGGAGAACGAGAGCAGTACCAAAGCCGAGAGCCATACTAGAGCTGACAGCAGTACCAAAGCCGAGAGCCATACTAGAGCCGAGAGCAGTACCAAAGCCGAGAGCCATAATAGAGCCGAGAGCAGTACCAAAGCCGAGAGCCATACTAGAGCCGAGAGCAATACCAAAACCGAGAGCCATACTAGAGCCGAGAGCAGTACCAAAGCCGAGAGAAATACTAGAGCCGCAGAGCAGCCAAAGGACAGGACCGATTGCAGAACCCACCAGAAGCGAGGGATCCTCAACGTCTAAGAACACAAAAAACCGTAAGTTTTTGAATAATTACAAAATCTTCCAACTTTTACAATCTTACAATTCAACAATTTAGAACAACAATTTCGACTCTATCAATCGTATAATAATGTACTTTAGAATGTATACCATTTAAATAATACAGAGAATTGATAAAACAAAAATAAACGTCATTCACTGCGAAAATTTACTAAACAGTATTTTTGTATGATAATTTAAAAAAAGAAACGTTCATACATATAGCTTGCTTTAATTTTAATTAAATACTTCTTTCGAAAAATTAAAATAATTACGTAGCAAATAATTTTATTTATTTTGATAACATATATATATATATATATATATATATATATATATATATATATATATATATATATATATATATATATAGTTATGATATGTAAAATCAAGAAAATATCGGTTTGTTTAAAAATATTTCAAAGTTCAAATAATTAAAATAATTCAGATAAGTCGAATTAATAAACGACAAACATTTCGAAGAATGAAAGTCCTTTTATCTTTGGATTACCTATATTGAACAAAACGTAAGCTATGCATAAATTATTTTCTTTGTTAAAATATATTTGAGTGACGTGAGCGAACTTAAGACAATTGAACAGGGTTTTCCAAATACATTAGTGCAGTGATTAGGACAATAGAATAGAATGTAGAAAGATATGTTTTTGTTAGTTCTTAAGAATTGTAGAAAAATCTTATTTGTAAATAAGTTTTAGGAAATTTTATAATTGTAGGTAAAAGTTTGTGTGTTATCGAAATGAAGAAATGGGAGATGTATGACGCGTTTTGATTGGATGAGATTGGAAAAGGTGGGAGGTTTGGTTTGAGAATGAGACGTTAGTTAGTTTTGGAAGAAAAATTGATAGTCAGTTGGTTTCCAAGGGTGCAAGGCGAACGGCCGTTGTTCTCGGGTAGTTTCCCAGAGGTAGGAAGCAGTAGCAGTGAAAGTTTGTGAGTTTTCGTGTAGTTAGTGTATCTGACAGAAGCTGGTCCAGTAAAAGATTGTAAGTTATATTTTCTACTTATATTCCAAGAGTCACTGTTCAGGCCAACGAGAGATTCAGTTTATCGTAAAGAAAAGATATTCCAAGAGTCATTTTTCACTCAGGCCAACGAGAGATTCAGTTTATTGAAATAAGAAGAAGCTAGCATAATTTGAATGATTCGTGCATTTAAAGGAGATCATTAAGGACGTCATTAACTTGCAATAATTTGTTGTAAGATTGCTGATTACCTAGGGAGCGACTAAGAGTAGATAGTATAGACTACAAGGAACAAGGATTTGGACTACTCATCATCTAAGAGAGATAGTTTTGTTTTCTGCAGTTTTTTCTTTTATTGATAACACAATTTTTACACTTAATTTAGAAAGGATATAAATATTTTGATTAGGAGATTTAGACTAATATTTGGATTTTGAGATTTCAACTAGTATTGTTTTGTACCATTAATTTTGAAGGTTCACGTACGTAGAACAAAATTTTGATAATCATTATATGAGATTTTTTTTTTTTTTTGTTCCTGAAAAATGGCTTTGGCAGAGCCAATTAGCCAGACTTGTTTGTGTTGATTGTTAAAATCGACTGAATTTTAATTATTATAGATTGCAGATTCATAGTCAAAATTTTCTTATCAGTTATCAATGTTATTACTACATATACCTAATATTTTTATAGATACATAAATTTTGTTTTGATATATTTTTATTTTGTTTTTTTTATTCTTTTGTTTTCTAGTTTTTTTTTTGTTTTTGTTTTCTCTTTTTTTTTTGTTTTTTTTTTGTTTAATTTTTTTGTTTTGTTTTTTTTTGTTTTTTGTATTGTTTTTTTCTTTTTTTTTGTTATTTTTTTTTGTATTTATCTTTTGTTTTTGTTTTATTTCTATTTTCTTAATTCTTTTTTTTTATTAATTTGTGGTAACGTTTTTTTTTGTTTTTTTTTGTTTTTTTTGTTTTTATTTTTTCAAACCATATTAACAGATTATGACTATATACTATTTACAACTTGTATTTACATATTTTAACATGTTTGTAAATGCAATGAAGAATTTCCATATTATTTGAAAATAATAAAATATTAAGGTTTATTGGAAAACAACACTTAGAATTTATTAGTTCCTTATAAAGTTCGTTTATATTATTCATTTGTAAATCACATTCTAATATAATATGTGTTTTGCCGCAAGTACAATTGGGAGTATTTGATAAGCCGATTCCATTCATGTAAGATGGCGTAAGAGCATGATTTGCTCTCAGCCGATTAATGGTCTTTATAAAATGTCGATTAGATTCTGTGTAAAACCATCTTCTTGAGGGTATCCTAGTGTTACAATGATAAAAGTTTAAGCCCGTCTTACATTCTCTGTAATGTAAATGCCAATTATTTTTAAGTTTTTGTCTACTAACGGTGTCAATATCTGTCGCTGGAATTAAATTTTTGGTTACTTTTTCTCCAAGCATATATGCTGATTTAGCTAAATTGTCAACGATCTCATTGCCTTTTATTCCTGAATGGCCCTTGATCCATGTAATTATTACATTTAGTCCTAATTGTATAGTTTCAGAAAGAATTTTTAGAATTTTCAGTTCAATGTGGTTTATATGTTTGGCTGTTTGAATGTTGTTGAATCTGTCGACCACACTTTTACTGTCAGTAAATATAACATAGTTGTTAGACGGCTTCAGTACTACATACTGAAGAGCAAACATTATTGCCATCATTTCTGCTATGTATATTGAGCATTCACTGGGTAAGCTATACTGGTGATGGTAATTTTTATTTTCGTGGAACATTGCACAGCCCGTTCCATTTGCATCTTTTGACCCATCAGTAAAAATGTACTGATAGTTTGTCCATTTTTCTTTAATAATTATATCAAACATATTTGGGAGTAAATGTGAGTTTAAGTAACATATTTTAACCTTTTTAGAAAATAGTGTTTTTGCCATTTCACCGTAGTAGGGCGGAATTTGGCTTGTATAGAGAATATCGTTATATTTAATCGTACTTAGATAGCTTTCTACCAAAGGTATAGATTTTTTAGTTCTCCATTATCTATGAGTGAGGTCTAAAACTGATAGCTCATTAAGATCTTGCAGGTATTTACAATTTTTGGACATAATTCGGACTGTAAATTTGTCGCTAAGGAATTGGCGGCGTAAATGCAATGGAGGTTCCACCGCTTCAATTTCCATTATGTGGACTGGAGTGGATTTTAAATAACCTAGGCATAATCTCAGGCATTTATTTTTTTGAACTTCAAGTTTGTTTAGATGTGTATTGGTCGCTGATCCAAATAAATGACAGTTATAGTCGAAAATTGGCCTGATCATGTTACGGTAAAACATCAAAGCAATATTTGGGTCTGCTCCCCAATTTGTTTTACAGAAAGCTCTTAAAATGTTTAATGAGCTTTCTGATTTTTTAACAATTTGATGAATGTGATCTTTCCATAATAATTTTCTGTCTAGATAGGTACCAAGATACTTAATACAGTTTTTTATAGGAAAATTAAATTTTCCCACATTAAGATTGCCTTGTGGAACTCTATGTTTTTGTGAAAAGTAACACACCTCAGTTTTTGTGTCAGAAATTGATAATCCTATTTCTTCATAGTACTGATTTACGATTTCTAATGTGGCTTTCAAATTATCCTCACAGGTACTTAACAATTTTTCTGCTGTATATAAAACAACATCATCAGCATATTGAAGAATTTTTGTATGGTTGGGTATACTAACTTCAAGATCTATGTTGTACAGGATATATAAAATCGGGCTTAAAATACTCCCCTGTGGCAATCCAATATTTATTAGTCGGGGGTATGAAAATTCCTCATTATTAATTTTTAAGAAAGTTAGTCTGTTAGAACATAAATATTTTAAAAAGAGGGCAAATGATCTAGGGATTCCAATATACAACATTTTTCGGTAAAGAATGTCTAAATTGACATTATCAAAAGCAGCAGAAATGTCAAGGAACGCAGCTGCTGTAGACTTATTTGACGTAAAATTAAGCTGAATTGAAGTAACTAGAGCTGTAGTTGCATCTTGAGTGGAATTAGACTTGCGAAAACCATATTGGGAACTTGGAAGTATACCATCGTGTTCTAGCCAATGTTCAAATCTAGTTTTAATTATTCTCTCAAATGTTTTTAAAAGACATGAAGATAAGGAGATAGGTCGGTAAGAACTTGGATCACGTTCTCGTCTGCCAGGTTTTTTAATCGGAATTATCAGGTACTCTTTCCAACTATTCGGTACTGGTGTCTTATTTGTCCAAATATTGTTGAAAATGTGTACTAGTGAATTTTTATATTCTATAGGTAAGTTGTATAACAGTGAGTATGACACATTGTCAATACCTGGAGAAGTATTATTTCTTTGTTCAAGGGCTCGATGCAATTCCCATAAATGAAAATTTTCGTCAAAATTGTGATTTTGTCTGGGTACCGTTTGACTATATTCTTGTTCAGTGTCGTCATTTGGAACCCATGCAGGGGCAATTTTTCTATGGAATTCCTGCAACCATCTATCTTCTGGATCAATGGGTACTTTGTTGGCTTGTTTGCGGTTTTTAAAACAATTAACTTTTCGCTGGACATCTTTTATTGGTGTTCTTGAGTTTAGACTTTCGCAAAATTCAATCCAATTTTTCTTTTTCTTCTGTTTGAAGATTTTCTTTGCAATAGCATCTAGTCGTTTATACTCCATTAGGTTTTGTAGTGTTGGATTCTGTTTATAATTTATAAATGCATGTTTTCTATTTTCAGCTGCTAACTGACAATGATTGTTCCACCATGGTTTCGGAATATGACCGTTGGTTTTTTCTTTATTGGAAGAATGTTTTGGGATAGCGACGTTGGCTGCCTGGTTTATATTTGTTAATAATTCTTCGTAGAATAATGGTATTTTCATTGCTTCCAAAGCACTGGTATATATCACCCAATTGGCTCTGCTAAGGTTCCATATTCTATGTTTTCTACTGGTGGTGGCTTTTGCTGCGGAGAAGTTTTGTGATGACAAAATAATTGGGACATAATTGGATCCATAAGGTTCTTGTAGAGTATTCCAACGAAAATGAGAGGCAATATCTCGGGAACAAATGGTTAAGTCTACAGCAGGGGGTTAATTGGAAATAGCTAGAGTAGGAAATATCCGTCGTTTAAATATTCTAAATTACAGTATTCTATAGCATCTAGAATATCTTTACCTAATCTATCATCAACTTCGCAGCCCCATGCCAAATTGTGTGCGTTAAAATCGCCTCCAATTATAAATGGTTTTGGTATATTTTTCTAAAAAACTGATCCATTGCTGAATTAAAACTTTGTTCCTGGGTTCATTATATAGAGAAATTATATGTAAAGGTTTCTTGAAATGTGCAATTTTTATTGAAATACACTTATATGTAAACGAATACGTATTTTGAAAATTTATTTCTTCATATATTATGTTGGATTTCAAAAGAATGGCACAACCGCCATATCCATCAGGGCGATCAGCTCGAACAGAATTAAATTCTTTAAAATTATAATATTTTCCTGGTTTGAACCAGGTTTCAGATAATAGAGCTATAGTAATGTGGTTCTGATGAAGTAAGTATTCTAAATTCTCTTTATTAGCAACTGCTGAACGACAGTTCCACTGTAAAATATTTATTTTATTTAAGTCTGCGAATTTGATGTTAGATTTTGGTTAAAATGGTTACTAATTATCTGAATTACATCAGCTTTTGAAATATTAAAATTATTATTTTGTTTAATTGAATTAACAATTGTAAGAACCGAATCTAAAATGACATTTATTACAGAAGAATTTAATTCTTCTGACCGTGAATCTGCAATGTTTAAGTTTTTTTGGTAGAATTGACTTTTAACTATTCCCTCAGGATGTTTTGGAGGGGAAACTGTAGATATTATTTCTTTTCTAGCTATATCAGTTGGGTCTGAATTATTTGGTTTCTGCCTTTTATTTGGCCTACTGGTGTTTGTGTGAGGATTAAATATAAATTTAGCAAAATTATTTCTCTGGGAGGAAGTAGAAGGTTGTGAATTTTGTGGAAAATTTGTATCATTGTTGACTGCATTGGTCCTAAGAATACTAGCATATGAATTTTTAGGCACTTGTTTATTTGCATCGTAAAAATTAATGTTTGTTAAACCCATCGTCTCTTTTATTAACTTTTGTCGTGAGAATTCTGGGCATGCGCTTAGATTTGTCGTCAAATGTTTCCCCTTACAACTAAAACATACGTGTTCGAAATCAACTTTTGTACAATCTTTTGAATTATGCGTTTCTTGGCATCTGTTACATCTTGGCTGACTCCTACATTGATTTCCCAAGTGGCCGTATCTAAGACAGTTAAAGCATAACAAAACTTTCTGTTTATATATTTCAACTTCTTTAATAACCTTATTGATTACTATATATTTTGGTAAATTTTGCGATTTAAAGGTCACAATACAAGACTTAGTAGGGACATATTCGACAATTTTTTCCTCATTAACATTTTTTTCTACTTTACGCGTAATTCTTTTAACATTTGCAATTTCAAATATGCAATGACTATCATACTGTTTAATTCTATTTTTAATATACTCTTCCGATAAATCTGCGTCTATATCCCTAATAACTCCTTGTCTGTGTAAAATAAATTTTGGAATATACAAATCTAAATTATTTAAACGAAATATTTCTAGAGTTTTGTTTTTAATGAGGTTATTAGCAGTTTTATAATCTTTGCATTTGACTCTAATTCTATTTCGGCCAATGGCGTCTATACTTGAAATCATATTGTCTGCTTCAGGAAAGTTAGACAAAATAATTTCACCAATCTTTAGAGGATTTAATTTACCTTTAAACTCCATAGAGCTATTCTCGATATATACATGATATGGGCCTAGATCATTACTATTAAATAAAAATGCTTGTCTTACCTGTTTTGTTACTTTTTGTTGTGTTTCATTCAGAAGGGTTGTATTTGCATTATTCATCAAATTTATTGGTGTTGGAGTACTTACACAAAGATCCATTTCGGCATCACTTTGATTATCGAATATGTTTCCAGATATACCTGGTTTTGAGGGTTTTTTGGGGTCAGGGGGTCTCCCCCCGCTATTGACACTCATACGGTAGGTGGTTCAATAAGCGATATTGTTGTTAGCCAACGTCACAAATTTCACAATTTAAAGCACAATATTAATTGTAAATTATTGCTCGTCTAATTTCTATGAAAACTACTACGGAACTGTATTTAATACTGATTAAATCTCAAAAAATTTGTAAGGAACTTCAAAAAGCGTCTTTTAAGTTTGACAGTTTTATATGAGATTTTGTTTATTGAAAATTTTTGAGTGTGAATTTTCTTTCATTATTTTATTTCAATGTATAATGTTAGATTCTATATGTCTTTTATTATTCCGGTATTCTTTGGACCTTACCTTTCACATGTAATAGCATAGATATTGAAGCACGAATAGAACCCTGAGATAAAAGAATTATAAAGTGTGATAGAATCATAGTCATATCATGTAAATAATTTTAATAAATGAATTAATTAATTAGCTAATTAATTGCTTGGCGCGCTAAGACTTTAAATATCACAATAATATATATATATATATATATATATATATATATATATATATATATATATATATATATATCATTATAACAGTGTGTGGATTACATCCCGACCTTCCTCAGTACAAAGAAAAATACAGCAGGCAGGGTCAAACTCATATTTCGCTAAATTGTACATTCCAATAGAAAAGAAAGTGTAATAGTACGGTTATATTTAATAAATAACGTACTAAACTCGTTTCAAATACTAAAAAGGATTCCCAATCCCGGAAAAATCAACAATACATCCGGGATAGACAGGAAAAATTAGAAGAATATTGGGCAACATTTTTGAATAACTACGAAAAGCTGCTAGAAGGGGGTATAACGAAAGAAAAATATTTTAAAACAAAATACTATGATCAGGTATTTAAGACATACATTGAGGGGAAAACCCTGTTGGAAGAATATGGAAGGGTGATGAAAAGAGGAAAATCACCGAAAATAAAGGAGATACAGATAAGAAAACAAAGAATCGAGGAATTATTACGGCCAGAAAATGAACAAGACTTGCAGGAGGATGAAGAATTGCAGTCAGAGTTAAGAGAATACATGGAAAAGGTAAATACACTAATGATTGAAGCAGCAGTAAATGAGGAACTAGACGCTACAGATAATGGAGAAGTAGACAGAATAAATCATCTAAAGAGGAAAGTCAGGGAAGCTTTGAACAAAATAAGGCCAGGAATGCAACGGCCAGAAAGCACACAGAGGAGGGACGGTATGACATTATCGCAGGTAAAAATCCCTGTGTATGAAGGCAGATATGAAACGTGGAGAACTTTCCACGATCTGTTTACTAAAGTAATACATGAAAACGACCAGTTATCAAACGCAGAAAAAACACTTAAACATATCCGAGGCCAACTACGAAGTGGCCTGGAACATGCTAAAAGATAGGTATGAGAACCCAAGGATGATATTGTTTAAATTAATAGACAGGATGCTACTAGCGCAGGAAGTAAAGGAATCTTCTGCTAGAGCATTGAAATCACTACATGACACCTTCCACGAAAGTCTGGAAGTCATAGGAGGGTTAGGAACAGACACAGAAGCATGGAGCCCATTGATAGCCAGAATTATCATAATGAAATGGGACAATGAAACTAGGAGGCTGTACGAAAACCTCATTGGAGACAGTAGAGGGATACCAACGTACAAATCGACACAAACATTCTTACAGCGAAGATTTCAGACCATGGAACTGCTTGAGTCAGAAAAAAGACAAGAGAAGCAAAGAGGATCTGGTAGGAAACCAAGAACACGCTGCGTGATATGCAACGGAGATCACGGAGTACCGAACTGCAGAGAATTTCAGGAACTCAATGTAAGAGACCGGAACAGGATTATAAAAGGAAAAGGATTGTGTACAAACTGCCTAGCACATAAAAAAGAAAAACAATGTTATTCACAATATAGGTGCAGACACTGGCGGAGACCACCACCATATGTTGCATTATGAAAAAGGAAACACAAGCAACAAAAGAAACTCCAATGAAACGAAAGGAGAACAAACACAAGAAAGAAATGGAAGAGATTCGAACAATAGAAGAAACGGGTACCAAGCTGATAGGTACAGAGGAGGAAACAATAATCCATACAATAGTATGAATTCAGTAAACTGTGCAAGCCATAAGGAAGGTGAAGCATTACTAGCGACAGCTGTGGTACGCATAAGAGATGCGAAAGGAGATTCACACATAATGAGAGCACTAATCGACCAAGGGTCACAATGCGCATTTATAACGGAACAAGCTGCGACGCTAGGAACAACAAGGAAGCCCATACAGGCGACCATATCCGGGATAGGCTCGTCAGGAGAAAAAACAGCCAACTGGAGTATGAAACTTTTAATCGAAACTCATTACGAAAGTGACTTCGAGATGGAAATAGAAGCACTAGTACTACCGAAGATAACAAGGAATTTACCGGAACAGGATATAATTCTACCCGACTATAACGAGAAAAATGCAATACTGGCAGATCCAAGATATTACAAGGTAGGGAAAATAGAGTTACTACTAAGAGTAAAAAAATACAGTTACCTATTGACAGAAGGGATGCACGGAATAAGTAATGGACTCCTGAGTCAAAACACCAAACTAGGATGGATAGTTTCGGGAATAGCACGAGAAAGGGAGCAGAAGTATGCTGTATGATATCAAGATAAGAAATGGACATACAAATAAAGAACTTCTGGGAATTAGAAGAAGTAAATCAGGACACAAGTTTCTCAGTGGAAGAACAAGAATATGAAGAACTGTATCGACAGACTGTAAAAAGGAATGAAGAAGGGAGATATGAAGTAAAAATTCCGTTTAGGGAAGACGTTGCAAAGTTAGGAGAATCTAAACAGCAAGCATTCGCCAGATTGATGCAACTAGAAAGGAAGTTTGCAAAAGACAAACAGTTAGAAGCGAATTACAGACAATTCATGGAAGATTATGAAAAACAAGGTCATATGGTAATAGCAGAAAACCAGGGAGATGGGTACTACTTAACTCATCATCCAGTGAGAAAAGAGGACAGTACTACAACGAAAATAAGAGCCGTGTTTGATGCATCAAGCAAAGGCTCATCGGCGGTAAGCCTGAATGATATTATGCACACAGGGCCAAAATTACAATAAGATTTGACAAATATAATATTACGATGGAGATCCAATAAGATAGCATACTCAGCGGATCTGGAAAAAATGTTTAGACAAATCAGAATGGCAGAAGAAGACCAAAAATATCAAAAAAAATTTGTGGAGAAAGGACACAAAGGACCCCATACAAGAGTATAACTTAACGACGGTGACATGCGGCACGGCCGCAGCACCCTTTTTAGCGTTAAGAACAATACAACAATTACAAGAAGACGAAGGAGCGAGGTTCCCGTTGGCATCGAAAATTGTAAAAGAAAACATGTATGTAGACGATATACTAGGAGGAGCTGAGACAGTGCAGGAAGCAGAAACAGCCTAAAAGGAATTAATACAACTGTTCAGAAAAGGAGGTTTAATTGGTTTTCATTCGTCAAAAATGGTTTAGCAACGAAGAAAAAATAATGGAGAACGTACCGGAGGATATGAGGAACGTAGACTCCAAGGCATTCAAATAAGAAGAAGTACAGAAAACGTTAGGAATACACTGGTCCCCTAAAGAGGATATAATCACATTCAAAATAGGGATAACGACGGCAAAGAAAATAACGAAAAGACACGTACTGTCAGAAGTAGCAAAACTATACGACTCACTGGGATGGATAGCACCTGTAGTAATCCAGGCGAAAATGTTCATACAGGAATTATGGGCGCAAAAGACCAGTTGGGATAAAGAATTAACTAGCAACCAACTAAGCAGGTGGAATACATACCAGGCGCAATTAGTAAATCTGGAGAAAATAACATTGCCCAGGTGGAACAACTTAAGCAAGATAAACAGAGTAGAACTACATGGATTTGCAGATGCGTCTATGAAAGGATATGGAGCGGTAATCTACTCAAGGGTATTAGGCCCAGAAATCAAAACGAATCTAATGATCGCAAAATCGAAAGTCGCACCATTGAAAGGGAAAACGACGTTACCGAGGCTCGAGCTGTGTGCCGCGGTACTACTAGCAAATTTAATGAAGAAAGCCCTACAAACATTGAACAGGGAAAACATTGAGGTATATGCATGGTCGGACTCAACGATAACCCTGGCTTGGATAAGGGGATCATCAAAAAGGTGGAAAATGTTCGTCGCTAACGGAGTAGAGGAAATAAGAGGCGTTATAGGACCGAAAAATTGGCATAAGGTAGATACAAAGGAAAATCCAGTGGACATCCTCTCACGTGGAAGTACCGCATCAGAATCATTAGAAGCAGAGCTATGGTGGAAGGGACCAACTTGGCTGACTAGTAACAAAACTTTAACGCAGGAATCAGAAGAAATACCAGAGACAAATGAGGAGGAAGTCAAAACGAAAATAACGGTGCACACGACAACGATAAAGGAGGACATATGCCAGAGATTCTCAAATTTAGAAAGAATGAGAAGAGTACTTTTATACTGTAGGAGATTTGCAGACAAATGCAGAAAAAAGGAGGACAATGGACAAAGTCAGCTTACAGTCCAAGAATTAGAGAAAACGCTATTAAAGGTGATAAAGCACACACAGCACGCCTACTTCAAACAAGAAATAAATAAGCTGGAGAAGAAACAGCAATTGGACAAGAAAAATAAATTAGCGTCATTGGTACCATTCCTGGATAGACAAGGAATTCTAAGAGTCACCGGAAGACTGAGACACACGAATCTAAAGTACGGAGAAAAACATCCGATAATTTTGCCAAAGGATAGTGCATTAACAAAGCTACTTATAGCAGATAGGCACTCAAGAAATCTACATAGCGGATTACAACAAACACTACAGTACATAAACAGGAAATACTGGATAATCAACGGCAGAAGAACCGTGAAAGATCATCTAGCAAAATGTTTAAGGTGCAGGAGGTATAAAAGCCAAGCAGCACAACAATTAATGGGAGATCTACCGAAAGACAGAGTGAACCCGAGTCATCCCTTTACTAACACAGGGATAAATTATGCCGGGCCAATAAAAATAAGTACCACGAGAGGCAGAGGACAGAGGAGCTATAAGGGCTACATCTTAGTATTTGTGTGTCTGTCAACGAAGGCAGTACACCTTGAGGTAGTAAGCAATATGTCTACAGATGCATTCATCGCGGCGTTCAAGAGATTTACGGCACGCAGAGGACAGTGCAACAACGTATACAGCGATAACGGAACCACATTCGTAGGAACAGCAAATTTGTTGAAAAAAGAAAATAAAAAAATAGATGACGAGATAAAACAAGGATTACTGGCACAAGGTACCCAGTGGCATGTCATACCTGCATATGCACCACATTTCGGAGGATTATGGGAGAGCACAGTGCGAATAATAAAATATCACTTGAAAAGAATCATCGGGGAACAGTTCTAACATATGAAGAATTGAGTACGGTGCTGACACAAATAGAAGCACGTATGAACTCGAGACCATTATGTGGGTCATCAGAAGACCCTGAAGGGAAAATAGCCCTGACACCAGCTCACTTCCTTATAGGGAGAGAAATTATATCACCAAATCGGGAAGAAGAGCTTACG
>OU898276.1:116874742-116894555 GCA_918026665.1 Diabrotica balteata | reverse complement strand
AAGCAACATTTCACGTTCTACCACGTTCTGTGTCGACGTTCTCTTAGGCACTGTATGTACAAGAAGAAGAATGTTCGAGCTTGTACATGGCTTCTGTGTGTCACCAACGCTTTGACACCTCATACGTCAAAATCAGACCAATAGCAACGAAGACACGTTTTAGCGCTCATTTGGCAACGCCGCCATCTTTGTTTTTTTTTTTTTTTTTTGTCTCCCCACCTTCTCCCCGTTCCATCGAGGCCACGTACGTCACGATCGAACCAATAGCAACGAAGATACGTTTTAGCGCCCCATTTGGCAACGCCGCCATCTTTGTTTTTTGTCTCAACGTGTTCGTTACCTCCTTCCCGTTCCAACGACTCCTCGTACGTTATAATCGGACCAATAGAAACAAAGATATGACGTAACGACCTTTTGGCATGCTCCGATGCGCACGGCACATATTTCATTCAACCCCATTTTTCATCCCCTTTCCAACGACCCCTCGTACGTCATCCTACGTTAAGCCGTTTGGCATTTGCAACCGTGTAACGTCAGAGTGGGAGTGGAGGGGGGTGCCCCAAGCGGCCCATACTCTACGAAGGGGCCGAAGCGGCCGAAAAGGGGTGTTTTAAGAAGAACGACAAAGTCTGGCTTTATAATCCCAAAAAGCGAAAAGGTTGTTCCCCCAAGTTGCAGCAGTTTTGGGAAGGTCCATACCTCATTATGGAAAAGATCAATGATGTCATTTATCGAATAAGCAAGATTCCGAAGGGAAAGCCGATGATAGTACACCATAACCGGCTGGCGTCTTTCGAGGGTGACCACGACGTAGATGAAGAAGTAGAAGTAAACCAAGTCCAAGATGTGTCTGACCTCACGTTTGAGGAATTCATGGGTGCTTATGGAGGTACCGGTAAAGCAAGACATGGTGTTACCACTGAAGAAAGGCAGTTACCACTGGCCACTGCCACTGCCACTGCCACTGCCACTGGCCCTTACCATCCCGGCCAGTATCAAAGACGCACCAGGGTTGGCATCCGTCTTTCGAAGGAAATTTGGTCGAGTTGCAGAACTTCAATGCCAAGTGCCAGCTCCCGGTAAAACCTTGAAACTCCAAGATGCATCACGTTACCTTTTCTACCTGGTAACAAAAGACACTGCCCGTGACCAACCTACCTACCGAGATGTATGGGAAGCCTTACTTCAGTTGAGAGAGCACGTACTAGAGTCCGACGTGCAAAAGTTAGCCATGCCGAAGTTAGAGTGCCACCAATTAGATTGGAGGGTTATTCGAAGTATGGTGGAGGAGATCTTTAGAGACACCGAAGTCCAGGTGTTAGTCTGTTGCAATCCGCATAGTTACTGGTGCGGAGAGAAAACCGTCCCTTGTCATTTTTATAAAACTGGAAGTTGTAAAAGAGGGTCCAGTTGCCGATACCAGCATACCATTTCAGTTCCAGTCCCGACAAGGTTCCAGGAGGAACCATCTTTTAAGAGGGGGTCAATAATACGATAATTATGGCGTTTATAACTATCAATATGTTATGACTAATTCTGTTTTCTGTTCCAGTAAATTCGAAGTTGTTTACAGAAACCTTTAGACCCTAATTTTATGAGTAATCCACGTCTCGAGGCTTTTCGAACAGTTGAAAAACAAGTCGAGCGCCTTCACCAAAATACGAGATTATTCAAGAAGTTCGCCGAACTTTCGAGATGACAACAGTTGTGTATATAAAAGAAAGATTTTTTATTTGGTCGGTCAGTCATAAGAAGATCGGGAAACGCGGTTTACTTGTAACGAAACGTGACATAAATACATTTGTACAGCTATTTAATAAATTAGTAATTAGTTATCGTGAGTTTTAATAAATTAGAATATAGACAATAAATTAGAATAAAGACAAATAAATTAGAACAATATAAATATATAACACTACTGAGAGTCACAGCTCTTCCGTTGTCGGTGAGAAGTGGTGTTGTGCGCTCGTTGTTGGTCCCAAGGAATCTACTTGCAGTAGATTACAATAACTTACATTATTTTGAAGTGACATATGAAGAAAAAGGAAGGTGTATAGAATTAAACAAAGGAGAGTTGGCATGTTCACCAATGGGAATCATTAATATGGATACTCAGCCAAACTGTATCGTAAATCAATTATATGATAGAACGACCAATACCACTTGCAATATAATAGAATACACGATAAAGGAAGCCAGTTGGTTGAAAATGAGCACACCAAATCTGTGGTTAGTCATTCCACCATACGCTATAAATCTAGCTATAATGTGCGATGGTTCTCGACCTGAACACATAATCGATCAAACGAGTTTTATAAAACTGTCACCAAAATGCGTTGCTCAGACTCGAAACATAACGTTACTCACATCCAGTAACGGATTGGAAACAGCAATTGGAAGCTACTTAAAGACTCCCGTCAGTCCCATTGCAGGGCTTATGCAGAGGCCAATCATAAGGCAGAACAACACTCCCAAACATAATATAGATATTCGGGGAGATGAGTTGCCAAATATTATACTTGAGGCAGAGCAGTTTGACCAAGATATATCAGAACACACGTGGAAAACCATTGCTAACCATCAGTGGATTCCTCATTTAACCACGGGACTAGTCACTTTATTTATTGTTATGTTGATTGCCATTACGTGGAAGGTAGTCAGATATCTTCGAAACTCCAAGAGAGCCAGAAAACAAAGGCCTCAAGGTTCTTACATCCAACTTCATCCAGCGCCTCAAAGACATACTTCATCACAACCAAATTTAGGTAGTACTTTAAAGAAAGCCCCTCCTAGATCAATTTCACTTAATGAGCTTAGACTTGAATTAGATAGTTTAGCTGAAACATGAATTCTAAATAATCAAATTATAGGTAGCACTGCTCGGGTGAGATAATAATTCAAAAACCGAGTGAATTAGTGTTATGTTTATTATTATTA
This sequence comes from Diabrotica balteata, assembly GCA_918026665.1. Classification (NCBI taxonomy): domain Eukaryota; kingdom Metazoa; phylum Arthropoda; class Insecta; order Coleoptera; family Chrysomelidae; genus Diabrotica; species Diabrotica balteata. The sequence continues at coordinate 116,891,618 of OU898276.1, read as the reverse complement.
TTATTATCCAGATTTAGCCATACGGCTCACACTCCCTCTAAGGAGAAAATTCACTCATCCCAGATACCTACGGTATCAAAAGGATTGAGCTCTGGTGGGACTCTTTCCATGTTATCGAGTCCTAGGTGACTTGGTACGTCGGTGTATCTCCTAAAAATTTTCGCACGCATCTGGACGTCGAAAGTAGCACAGCTTTCTGCATGACCTTATATAGATATTCAGCATTTAGACCCAGCTTTTTTATGTTTTCTAGGAGGTTTTTTGGAATGACTGCAGTCGTAGAAAGAATAATAGGTATCGTCTGGGTACTTTCCATTCTCCATTGTCTTCTTATTTGTATTTCCAGATCTCTGTACTTGGCGATCTTTTCGTTGTACTTAACACGCAGATTATTGTTGTTAGGTATCGCCACATCGATTAGAGTTGTTTGTCTTGTTAGTTTATTAACTAGCACGAGATCTGGTCTATTATGTGCTACAGTTTGGTCTGTGAGCACAGTGCGATCCCAGTAAAGCTTGTAGTTGTCATTCTCAAGCATATTCTCTCAAACGTATTGATAATATGGGAGATGGTTTGTTTGTAGAAGTCCCAGTTTAATAGCTATCTCTTGATGAAGGATCTTCCCTACTGAGTCATGCCGTTCCTTATATTCAGTTGCAGCAAATGCCTGGCAGCCTCCGGTAAGATGTTGGATCGTTTCGTGGGTTTGACATCCATATCGGCATTTGTCGTTTTGGACCTGAGGGTCTTTGACAATATATTTCAGGTAATTTTGGGTTGGTATAACCTGATCCTGAATGGCGAGTAATGAACCTTCTGTTTCAGGGAACATCTTTCCTGATGTCAGCCAATAGTTCGACGCTATATTGTCGACATAGTCTTGACTGACTTCATTCAGATGTCGCCCGTGCAGAGGTTTACCCATCCAGATGCGCATTTTTTCGTTCTTAGTAAGATGGTTTATGCGCATTTCTTGTTCCCTCAGGTTGATCGGTGTTGTGTCATCTACTGCGCAAATCGCGCGATGAAGAGTAGATGTCTCCACCTGTACCTGAAAATAAGTTCTTAAATTATTAATCTGTTTATCTAATTGCTCGCTTATATCAATAAGTCCTCGTCCTCCTAAATACCGTGGTAATGTCGTTCTTTCTACTGCACTTCGAGGATGGTGTTTTTTTATTATTTTTATTATCCAGATTTAGCCATACGGCTCACACTCCCTCTAGGGGGAAAATTCACTCATCCCAGATACCTACGGTATCAAAAGGATTGAGCTCTGGTGGGACTCTTTCCATGTTATCGAGTCCTAGGTGACTTGGTACGTCGGTGTATCTCCTAAAAAATTTCGCACGCTTCTGGACGTCGAAAGTAGCACAGCTTTCTGCATGACCTTATATAGATGTTCATTTAGACCCAGCTTTTTTATGTTTTCTAGGAGGTTCTTCGGAATGACTCCAGTGGTAGAAAGAATAATAGGTATCGTCTGGGTATTTTCCATTCTCCATTGTCTTCTTATTTGTATTTCCAGATCTCTGTACTTGGCGATCTTTTCGTTGTACTTAACACCCAGGTTATTGTTGTTAGGTATCGCCACATCGATTAGAGTTGTTTGTCTTGTTAGTTTATTAACTAGTACGAGATCTGGTCTATTATGTGCTACAGTTTGGTCTGTGAGCACAGTGCGATCCCAGTATAGCTTGTAGTTGTCATTCTCCAGCATACTCTCAGGAACGTATTGGTAATATGGGAGATGGTTTGTTTGTAGAAGTCCCAGTTTAAAAGCTATCTCTTGATGGAGGATTTTCCCTACTGAGTCATGCCGTTCCTTATATTCAGTTGCAGCAAATGCCTGGCAGCCTCCGGTAAGATGTTGTATAGTTTCTTGGGCTTGGCATCCATATCGGCATTTGTCGTTTTGGACCTGAGGGTCTTTGACGATATATTTCAGGTAATTTTTGGTTGGTATAACCTGATCCTGAATGGCTAGTAATGAACCTTCTGTTTCAGGGAACATCTTTCCTGATGTCAGCCAATAGTTCGACGCTATATTGTCGACATAGTCTTGACTGACTTCATTCGGATGTCGCCCGTGCAAAGGTTTACCCATCCAGATGCGCATTTTTTCGTTCTTAGTAAGATGGTTTATGCGCATTTCTTGTTCCCTCAGTTTGATCGGTGTTGTGTCATCTACTGTGCAAATCGCGCGATGAAGAGTAGATGTCTCCGCCTGCACCTGAAAATAAGTTCTTAAATTAGTAATCTGTTTATCTAATTGCTCGCTTATATCTATAAGTCCTCGTCCTCCTAAATACCGCGGTAAGGTCGTTCTTTCTACTGCACTTCGAGGATGGTGTTTTTGTGCTTTTGTGAGGTGTGTTCGTACTTTTCTTTGAAGAGTTTCTATATCCGTTTTAGTCCACTTAATAATCCCAAATGAGTAGCTAAGCGCGGAAAATGTATAGGTGTTTAATGCCTTAAACAAATTTTTACTATTAAGATGTGAGCGGAGTAGCTGTTTTACTCTTCGTATGAACTCTGATGTTAATTCGATTTTCATTTGTTTATGGTCAATTTTCCGCGCTTGCTTTACTCCTAGATATTTATACATATCATTTTCGCCCATAGCCTCGATGTTTTGGCCATTTTGCATATCGAATCCCCCGGGCTGAACCTTTCCCTTGACTATATTTAGTACACGACATTTGTCTAACCCAAAGTGCATACTGATATCCTTTGAAAAAGTTTCTACAGTTTTTAGCATTTGATCTAAGTGATTTCGAGTGGAAGCCATTAGTTTCAAATTATCCATATACAACCACAAGGGATTCAGCGAGTCTCCTTGGAATAGGCCGCGGTTAATTGCGATATTTTCCGTTTCGATATTGTTTTCACCAGGTATTTGAAGGTAAATTTTAGTCTTCCAATCTGTCATTATATGTCTTAAGAAGGTCACTATATTATCATCGACTTTATATATTCTTAATATATCTACAAGCCATTCATGCGGCACTGAGTCAAAGGCTTTCTTATAGTCAATAAAGGCAGTGAAGAGGTCCCTTTTTTGGTGTATGCCTGGTTAGAAATGACTGAGTCGATAATAAGTTGTTCTTTGCAACCCATGGAGTCTTTAGCGCATCCTTTCTGTTGAGGTTCTATGATATTGTTTAGAGCGCAGTGTTGGTAGGTACGCTGGGCTACACAGGATGTGACCAATTTATACAGAGTTGGAAGACACATAATTGGGCGGTATTTGGCTGGATCTTGGGTATTATTTTGATCCTTCGGTATTAAATAAGTTGTTCCCTGAGTTAGGAATGATGGTATTTCCTGCGGATTAGAAATAACACAATTAATTAATGTTGACAGGCACTCATGAGCACTCCAGAACTTCTTAAGCCAGAAGTTTTGAACTCCGTCTGGTCCAGGAGATTTCCAGTTATGAAGCTCTTTGATGATATTAGAGACTTCTTCTGTGGTGAAGGGTTCATAAATAGTTGTGCGGCAGTGTTGACAGTTGTGCGTCGTATCTTCTATCCATCCAGCATTAGTGTTAAGAGCAGCTGGTGTGGAAAGTTGATTTCCCCAAAACTCCTGAATGTCTTCTTTGCTTGGGTATGATTTATTGGCACTTTCGGCAGTGGAATTAAGTTTCCGATAGAACGCCTTCTCGGCGTGCTCAAAAAGCGCATTGTCACATTTTCGGCTGTTACTAATCTTGTACCTTCTTAGCCGTCCTGAGTAAACGGAGAGTTTTTGTTTTAATGTATCCAGGCACTGATGGGCTGTGATGTTTACTGGATCATATTGCGAGTGTCTTGCAGTGCTTAGCATTATTTGATCAGCTCTTTTAATGACTTTTCTACTTGTTGTTCCCCGTATATATTCTGTCATTTGACCAATGTCCCTACGCAATAATTCAATCTTGTTTAGGAGCCGTTTCTCCCAGGGTGCAACTCTGTTATCAGTCCTTCCGGCATTAGTACCCCGTCGTGTTCTGATCTTAATTCCTATTACATTAGCTGTTGCTGTTACTGCACAGTAAATAAGCATATGCAAATATTCCAGCGTATGGGCTTCTACGACGTAATTGGGTAGGACTTCAGTATTTATAATTTGTAAAAGAGCACCTAGTTTTTTATAAGAGTTTATTTTTGGTAGCGGTGGTCTGCTAAGTGGATTTGTTCCATTAAACTCTTGTACAGCTCGTGCCATTTCGCTTACCAGAGTATCACGTAACTCGTTGTTGTCCTGTAGTGTATAGGTTGGTGAAAACTTGAATCAACGTGGCAACGTGGTGTTCCGGCCGACCATGCGGAGTCGGCTTTAACAAGTCGCCCTCTTAGCTAGCGACCATCGAATCAGCAAGTCGAAATTATACAGTCCATTTCATTTCAATTTATTTAATGTTTCAAATGTTAATTTTATTATAATTCAGTTAAATAAAAAGTGTATAACGTATGCAATTCATTTCTACATAAAGTTTGGTCCTTCGAGCCGGATGGAAAGAAGATTACAATAATTTTGATGCAAAAACAAGTGAGTCCTATTTCATTATTCAATTTCCTAACCTCATAAATTTACAAAACGTGTTTCTTTACCTATCTAAAACCCTACCGGTAGCCGAAATTTATTGTTTAACCGGTTTTCCATACGGTTAAAATCTCAGTTCATATCAAGTATATTTATACAGCGTTGCCGATTAGTTTAACATATCCGATTTTAAAATATTTATGCAGGATTCAAAAAATTAATTAATATTTTCATTACGGACTAATAAGTAATTTAAAAACTTGGTTCTTTTCATTGTTTTATTAAAGCTTTTTTATTTAATGATTGCAAGTGTTTATTAAAAGCTTTACAATATATGTATGCACGTTCATTTTAACGTAAAAACAAGTTTTTTATTACTTTGAAAGTGTGAAATTTATGTTTTCATTTATGCATTTAATGTTAGAAATCTCACAGTAGATTTTATTTCAATTTATTTTACATAATGGCTGATCTTAAAAAACTAAGACGTAAACGAGGTTCGATTAAACAGCAATTGACATGTTTTATTTCATTTTTCAACAAAATTCAAAAACTATACGATGATAGTGAACATATAGAACAGACAATCATTTTTGATTTACAACAAAGATCTGCAAAATTAGGTTCATTATATGATGAGTTTAATGATTTACAAACCGACATTGAACAAGAATGTGATGATGATCAATTAGAAAATGAATATGCTGAACGAATTAACTTTACAAACGACCATGCAACTTACACAGCAAGTGCTTTATGTTTGGTATCCAAATTAAATGTTATAATTAGTTCTGAAACAAATAATACAACGCACAGCGAGTTATTTGAAAATAAAGTAGAATTTGTCAAGCTTCCTCCAGTCACAATTCCTTCCTTTAATGGAGAGTTTTGCAAATGGATAGAATTTAAAGAAACATTTGAGTTATTAGTTCATCAAAACTCTTCATTGAATGACATTCAAAAATTCCATTACTTACGAACTTCTTTAGGCACAGAAGTGCAACAAATTGTTAAGCATTTAGAATTTTCTAAACAAAATTATATTTTAGCATGGCAGGCTTTATGCAAACGGTTTGACAATCCTCATTTGCTTGTCAATAGTCATATTAAATCGTTATTTAATTTAAAATCAGTCACACAAGAAAGTGCTAGTGCTGTAAGAGAATTAGTAGATACAGTTAATCAACATTTGCTTGTTTTAAAGAATTTAAACTTGTCTTATGAAAATCCATTATCTAGTGCTATGTTGATTCATATTATTTCAGACAAATTAGACAAAGTTACTTTAAAAGAATGGGAGCAAAAATACGATAAAGATACTTTACCAGAAGTCAATGATTTATTTAAATTTCTAGATAACAAAGCAAATCAATTAGAAAAGCTTGAAGAGAGGGGAATAAATGTCAACTCTCAAGTTCAACAAAGTTCTCAACAGAGAAAACCATTTAAAAAACATGTATCTTTAGTGTCAAATAATCTTTCTAATGCAAAGAAAATATGTCATTTATGTCAAAGTGATCATCTTATTTACTATTGTCCTCAATTTTTACAATTAAGTGTTTCTCAAAGATGGACAAGGATTAAAGGTATGAAATTATGCACAAATTGCCTATGCAAGGGACATTTTAGTAAAGATTGCAGTCATGGGTCCTGTAAAGTTTGTAAAGGTAAACATAATACCCTGTTGCATCATTATCAGGATCAAGGAACTTATTCAATTAATCACATTACAAATTCAAATATGCGAGCAGCTCAAGCTCAGTCATTACAAGTAACAAATAATGGCACCAATTGTCATGAATCAAATAACGCGACAGAGCTAGCTGTGTCTAATTTCTCAAAAACTAATAATACATATGTTTTACTGTCTACTGCCATCATTAATATATGGGATGATAATGGTCAAGTTCATCAGGTAAGAACTGTTCTTGACAGTGGTAGCCAGACTTCATTTCTAACAGAAAAATTATGCAAAAAACTTAACCTAAAGCAAATAGATGCAAATCTTTCAATTGTGGGGATCAATCGTGTCACTTCCACCCTACGTTATAAATGCAATGTTTCTATTGGATCTACTTATGATTCAGATATCTTCAATTTAACATGTTTTGTCCTACCTAAAATTACAGAAAATTTACCTATTTATAACATTGAAGGTTCTAAATTAAATATTCCTAAAAACATTTCTTTGGCAGATCCTTCGTTTCATAGATCACAATCAGTTGATATGCTTATTGGTTCCGATTTATTCTGGGATATACTTCGAAATGGAAAAATTTCTCTGGGTAAAAATCTTCCTGTCTTACAAAACACATGTTTTGGTTATGTAGTTGCCGGGTTGTGGTCACAAAATGTCGATAAGGTCCAATGTTTTTTTGTACAGAATGATCAAGTACAGAAGGATCTTGAAAAATTTTGGTCAATAGAAGAAGTTTCAAATACAAAGTTAATTTCTCAAGAGGACAACATATGTGAAGAACATTTCAAGAATACATATTCTAAAGATTCAACTGGTAAATTTATTGTCAAGATTCCATTAAAAGAAAGTAGAGAACAGTTAGGAGATTCAAAAGACTTAGCTGTGAGGAGATTTCTAAATCTTGAAAGACAATTTGAAAAAGATCTTCAATTAAAGAATCTTTATGTTTCATTTATGCAAGAATACCAGGCACTTAACCATATGTCAATTGACACATATTTCGATGACAACATTTGTTCATATTTTCTACCTCATCACGGGGTGCTCCGCAATGAAAGCCTTAGTACACGATTAAGGGTTGTTTTCAATGGTTCTGCTAATACAACAACTGGTAAGTCTCTTAATTCTATTCAGTACGCAGGACCAGCTATTCAAAATGATATTTTTGCAATATTGTTAAGGTTTCGGTTTCATAAATATGTAGTTATTTCAGACATCGAAAAGATGTATCGGTGTATTGATGTCCATCCAGATGATAGACATTTACAAAAAATATTTTGGAGAGAAGATGTACATCATCCTCTTTCAATTATGACCTTAAATACCGTGACATACGGTACCTCGAGTGCTCCATATCTCGCAATGAGATGTTTAAGACAAATTTCTTATGATTGTCAAGATAATTTTCCATTAGAATCCAAATTAATTCATGAGGATTTTTATGTCGATGATTTGATTACAGGTTTTGATGATTGTGATGTTGCGAAACAAACCTGCAGCAACATTTCTAATATACTGCAGTCAAGTGGTTTTAATTTACGCAAATGGGTTTCCAATGATCCTGTCATTATAGAACATTTAAAGAACAATGCCGATGAACTTAGCGTCTTAAACTTGGGAAATTCAGATCCTGTAAAGACACTAGGAATACAATGGATTCCTAAACTCGATATTTTATGTTACAATCTTCCAGAAATCAAACAAAAACCAATCTCCTTAATTTCAAGAACAGATCAATTTATTATTTTTAATAAATTTTCTACTTTTCGTAAACTGTTGCGAGTCCACAGTTATTGTTTAAGATACTTAAGGAACCTACTTAATTCTAGCAAAAATAGAAAACTACCAGATGCAACATCCAGCAATCATGTCTCTCGCAAAAATCAGTACATCCCCTTTTTATCACAAGATGAATTAGAAAAAGGTCGATTAAGTTTAATTAAATTAGCTCAAAATGAATGTTTTCAGGAAGAAATACAATTAATCAAAGCTAATAAAGAAGTCAAACGAAATCACAAACTCTTAGCTTTGTCGCCATTTATTGATGGTAATAATTTGTTACGAGTAGGTGGTCGATTAACCCACTCTGGGTTAGAGTATAATCACAAACATCCTTTTTTATTAGATGGTAAGCATCGGCTTACTCAGTTGCTAATTGAGGATGAACATTTAAATTTATTTCATGCAGGTCCACAATTATTATTGTATACTATAAGGCAGCAATATTGGCCAACAGGAGGCATGAATGCAGTAAAATCTGTTGTTAGAAATTGCATAACATGTCACAAATTTAAACCAACTCAAATTACTCCATTCATGGCCGATTTACCTCAATCTAGAGTAAATATTTCATTTCCATTTGATCACACCGGTGTTGATTATGCAGGACCCTTTGTCCTTAAAGATCGCAAAGGTCGTGGTTGTAAAACGTATAAAGCATACATCTGTTTGTTCATTTGTTTCAGTACAAAGGCAGTTCATTTAGAATTAGTCACTGCTCTTACGTCCGAAGCATTTATCGCAACATTTCGAAGATTTGTTGCTCGCAGAGGTAAACCATCTCACATATATTCGGATAATGGGACTAATTTTGTAGGTGCAAAAAATGAGTTAAATATATTATTTAAGTTTTTGTCTACCTCTTATGATACATTTTCAAATTTTTTCACAAATAAAAATATTCAATGGCATTTTATTCCGTCGAATTCTCCGTCATTTGGAGGATTGTGGGAATCTAACATTAAAAGTGTAAAACATCATTTACTAAGGACAATTAAAAATGTTTTATTAACGTATGAAGAATTTGTAACGATACTAACACAAATTGAGGCTACGGTAAATTCTCGTCCCCTTTACCCTATGTCCTCAGACCCTAATGACTTTTCACCCTTAACCCCATCTCACTTCTTGATTGGAAGATCACATACTGCTGTTCCTGATCCAGCTTTTGGTGAAACGGTAAAACTGAACCAGTTAACAAGATTTCAGCTGCTTCAACAATTGCAGCAAAGTTTTTGGAAGCAATGGTCTACTTCCTACCTTTCCAGCCTTCAAAGCAGATATAAGGGCAAACAAAAGGTACCCAATTTGGAATGTGGTACATTGGTGACCATCAGAAATGAGAATGTTCCTCCATGTCAATGGATTTTAGGACGAATCAGTGAAGTTCACCCAGGTCCAGACGGCGTAGTACGAGTCGTTACAGTGAAGACGTCGAAAGGAACTTTAAAAAGAGCTGTAACTAAAATATGTCCTCTACCAGTATTATTGAACCAACCGTTCAAGGCGGGGAATATGGTGAAAACTTGAATCAACGTGGCAACGTGGTGTTCCGGCCGACCATGCGGAGTCGGCTTTAACAAGTCGCCCTCTTAGCTAGCGACCATCGAATCAGCAAGTCGAAATTATACAGTCCATTTCATTTCAATTTATTTAATGTTTCAAATGTTAATTTTATTATAATTCAGTTAAATAAAAAGTGTATAACGTATGCAATTCATTTCTACACAGGTTGAGTTTCTTGTATGGTAAGCTCAGGAATCTGTTCATGTCTTTCATTATTGACTTGATCTACACTTACCTCTTGGTGATTAATCTCCCGTTCGACTTCGACTTATTTTTATTATTATTCCCAGATTTAGCCATGCGGCTCACACTCCCTCTAAGGGGAAAATTCACTCATCCCAGATACCTACGGTATCAAAAGGATTGAGCTCTGGTGGGACTCTTTCCGTGTTATCGAGCCCTAGGTGACTTGGTATGTCGGAGTATCTCCCAGAAATTTTAGTACATATCTAGAGGTCGCGAGGAGTATAGCTTTCTGCATGGCCTTATAAAGATGTTCACTTAGACCCAGTTGTTTTATGTTCGCTAGGAGGTTTTTGGGAATAACACCAGTAGTAGATAGAACAATAGGTACTGTCTGGGTACTTTCCATTTTCCATTGTCTCTTGGTATTTGTATTTCCAGATCTCTATACTTGGCGATCTTTTCGTTGTATTTAACAAGCAAATTGTTAGTGTTAGGTATCGCCACATCAATAAGTGTTGTTTGCCTGGTAATTTTATTCACTAGTATGAGATCCGGTCTATTATGGGCCACTGGTTGGTCTGTAAGCACAGTGCGGTCCCAGTATAGCTTGTAGTTGTCATTTTCAAGCATTCTGTCAGGGACATATTGATAATAAGGAAGATGGTCGGTTTGGAGAAGTCCCAGTTTGTCAGCTAGTTCTTGGTGGATAATCTTTCCTACTGAGTCATGACGTTCTTTATAATCAGTACCGACAAATGCCTGGCAGCCACGGGTGAGATGCTGGATGGTTTCTTGGGCTTGGCATCCATATCGGCATTTGTCATTTTGGACTTGAGGATCTTTAACAATATATTTCAGGTAATTTTTAGTTGGAATAACCTGATCCTGAATGGCAAGTAGGAAACCTTCAGTCTCGGGAAACATCTTTCCTGATGTCAACCAATAGTTCGACGCTGTATTGTCGACATATTCTTGGTTGATCTCATTGAGATGTCGCCCATGCAGAGGTTTACTCATCCAGGTGCGCATTTTTTCTTGCTGAGTTAGGTGGTTTGTGCGCATTTCTTGTTCCCTCAGTTTAAGCGGCGTTGTGTCATCTACTGCGCAAATTGCTCGATGTAAACTAGATGTCTCAGCCTGTACCTGAAAATAAGATCTTAAATTAGCAATTTGTTTATCTAATTGCTCACCTATATCCATAAGTCCTCTTCCTCCTTGATACCGCGGTAATGTTGTTCTCTCTACTGCACTGCGTGGATGATGTTTTTGCGCCTTTGTGAGAAGTGTTCTTACTTTCCGCTTGAATTATTATTATTATTATTATTATTATTTATATTTGATATGTGTTTAAATATTTTCGTCTGTTTGTTTTATATAGTGGCCAATATGTTCAATCACAAATTAACCCCTTAATTTGTAATCTCACATTATTCTTAACTTCTTAATCTTTTATAGTTTCACCGTGTATAAGTTTGCATTATATATATTGCAAAACCATATCGTATGATAATTTAATAATTAGTTCATTTACCTACAACTAAATAAATTGCCGAATAATAATATTTTCTAATTGAACTTCCTAAGTGTCGCAATTAAGGCGTAGATTAAATTGTATTATAAGCAAAAGTTAGGTGGTGTGATATAAACGAAGCAATGACCTAAGGTGCTTATGTATCTACTATGTGTGAGATTATAAATTGGGGGATTTGAGTTCAAATAAACACAGTCAATATTGAGTAGTTACCGAACGAACACCATATTGTGTAATTACGAGTTGCTGTCAATAAATCATCACTGTTACTCCACAACTTTAACATTTATTAACCCTATCAACATCGATCGACGAGAAGCGGACAAAGGGGCATTTACGAACCGAACCGAACTTCAATACTAAGTTCGATATTTTACATACAGTAAAGGAGTAAAATGTTATAACCCATTAAAATAATGGTATTCGTAAATTACCGCTACGGAAAAGTACCACGTAGGTAAGAACTGTCTGAGCTTGTTTTTTTTAGATTCGGACTTTAAATTGAAGCACGGTTGCAAAATATTTAATATCTCGGCTTATGTGGCACGTAGAACCTTCATTTCTTTACTAGGGTAGCTCAACCAAATAATAAGAATTGTGCTATTTTGACCTATCTTACTAAATTTTTCCGTTGAAAAATGAACTCTTATAAAAGCGAGTTCGATTTACAGAATACACGTATGTATATAGAGTACAAAGTGACTATCTGGGCAAGTACAGTCGTTTAGATAATCGCTCTTTGGGATAAACAAATTGGATAACTTTTTGATCTATGTGAAATATACCACACTTTAATAACTTATTAACTGCCCCAATTTAAATTAGTTATATTAAATGTCATTATGTACAAACGAAGCTATTAACATTTATAAATTACTGCAAAATAATTGAGGGTTTTTCGGCAAAATACGAAAATACGTTTGAATTTTGACAACGATTTCCGAATTGGAAATTGAAATGCCAATAAACGTACTTTAACCTTTAATTGTGGCTTATTCCCATTTAAATAGTAATTATGTCTTGTTTATCTCTGCACTTGGTCACACATATTCCTTCAGGACTGTAAATACTGACCACTTTAGGTACGTTTTTTTTAGTTTCTTTGGCAAGTGGGGATTGTCTATTCGGTTATTTCTTAATATGGGCTATCAGTAATTGTCTAGTAAAGTCAATACTATTATAGAAGTTACCCATACTTTTCCAGTAGTCATTTAGACGGTTCATCTTAATTGTCCTCATTTGGAATATAAGCCCGAGAAAAGTCTTAAATTCTGTTTGTGTTGTCTATTTCCAAAACGCAGTCCTCGATTTTTCTAAACGACTTTGTGCAAATATTTCGTCAGAGTCACTTCCACGATTCATTTAATCTACATCATCCTCGCCAGATGCTTCTAAAAATGATTGTAATTCAGCAGTGGTCAATCTACGTTTATGTTTACGTCTAGCTTTTTTAGATGTCGAACACATAATATTATTTACATCCATTTTTTTTACAAATACTATAACTTACTTTAACATACGTAATTAACAATAAAAACATACTACTAGAAACTATCAATTTACGTTTTCCAATACTATAAGGGCACTTGAGGAACAACACGTTTTTACTCAATAATAGTTCCTGTATAAGTAAAATTGCTTTTTAATGTGCTTCATTGAAGCACACTAGACATATTGCAGTTTTGCCATCACATTCTTCACAGTATATTTTAACTTTTTTAATTTTTCTATCGGCCTTTCTACTAGTCTTATTTTTCCTTCTCTTTTTATTATCTACTTCGCTTTGCCTGAGATGGTATTTTTTGGATGTAATTAGTCATCAGGGTTTTCTTTCATTTCTTTCTTTCAACGCCTTCGCTAATTCCAGTCTGAAAAAACCAAGATACAACTATTATGTTTAAATGTAATAATTTAAACTGGTTTTTTGTCGACCCATTTTATCACTTGTGAAATCAATAATGGGGTGAAGTTTCAGTGTAAGTAGTTGCGACTTTTTGAATCTAGATTTTGGTTTTGTATTTTTTGTAGTAGAACATCTGCACATAAATTCGTTTCTTGAACTATGATTTGAATTCATTGACCCATATTCTAAAAGAAATGTGTTTTTACGTTGTCGGGAATATTATAAACTGGTTATCTTTCACAAATCATTCGAAATATGATTTACATTCTATTTCAGAAAAATTTTTTTTTCTGAAATAGAATAGTTACTTCAGGTAACTTTTCTTCTAATTATTTTTGATGATGTTTATACTTATGTTGAAACTTTTGCTAACCTATCTGACGCGTCAAAGATAGCCTGTACCTATTACATATTGATTCAGCTTTTCTGATGTCGCCAAAATCATTTAAGATGCCTATTTTATTGGTTTCTTATGTTGATGATTCTTTATAATTAGAATTAATATTAGTGACATTTAAGGTTTCTTGTTTTTAGTGTTTCTAAATTTTTGGGTTTGTTTTATAATATTCTTCTACCACTTATCTCGTTGACCATATTTGTTAAGAGGTTTTTGTATAAATTTGGTAACTTTCTTTTTTATGTTCATTTTATTGTGTCTAACAACTTGTTTTATGTAGAACTGTGTGTTTTCATAAAGTTTGTTAGAAGTTATTACCACGAACCACGAAGGTCATTAGCGGAGTAAAAAAAAAGCAATAGGTGTACAAAGTATGAATTTAGATACAATATATCTTACTTGCTAAGTTACATGTAAATGAATTGGACTTATGAATGAATCCTTAGTTTAGGTCGAACTCTTGTTCGACCTAAACTAAATTATTACACAAAACAAGTAATCTATTTTTTTTTTTATAGAAATGCAGAAATAGAATTTCCTGTCAAATTTTTATGTGTGGCATGAGTCACTGGTGTCTCGTATATAAGGTCCTCTTATCGCACTACAAACATAATTCTCAATTAACAGTGCGATACAAGACATATTTAGGTTGTATAATCAAGCCGTAATACTTGTCGTGAGACCATAAGACCGTATGTTATAAATAAATATATTCCTATAAGAATTATCTTGAAAAATGAGAAAAATACAATAAAAAAGTGCAATATGAAGTGTTATTAAAAAAATGGCAAGTCATTCATGGGCGGATAGTTAAAAACAAAAGTTTTTAGTGTTTTATTGCTTGATTATTTTTATCTGGTTGGTATATTTTAAAAATACTAGCTAAGTATTCTCAAAATGTTGACGTTTTTTCCTGGTCTGATCTTCCTCAACTAACGTCATCTTTTTTAATTGGTGAGTTGTGTTCTTCAGGTCTCTTTAAGGGTTTTTGTTGCTATCCATACTGAATGATCTTTAGACAATGTACTAATGTATTGTTCAAATGTGACATTGCATGCATCATGTAGCGCTGATCTTAATTGTCCGATTAGTCGATTAAATGTGTGTTTGTCATTTGTATTTTGGCTTCTTTGCCATCTAACTCTGGCTCTTCATTTTCCGACTATTAGTTATATAATATAATCTGGAGTGTTATTTGTGTTTTCTTGATTTGGAATTCTTGATCGTGTAGCTCCATATTATGAAATAGTAGACGATGAAAATGGCAGCATATTCATCCATAAAAAAAGGAAACGCGATGAAGGTATCCGAAACAACTGTTTTTTTTTAGAGATGAAATATCCGGAAATTACCGGATAATAGATATACAAGGCACCATACAGAGGAAGTAGAATTACCTATAAAACACCTTGAATGGAGAAAAGAAGTAGGCTTAGACCAAATACCAGCAGGAATTATTTAACTAATTGTGGAAAAAAATTAAACGGATAACAATATTCACCCAATTTACAGAAAAGGCGGTGATACGCGAAAATTTTAAAAACTTCTGTAATAGCCTCCAGCCAACAATTTCCTAATCATGTTTAAAAAACGTACCGAATGCACTGTGCATACTAACGGAAGTCGTCAACATTCGTGTTGTTGCAGTTATGTATTACGATTAACTTAAAGGTTATGCATGACTCCCTTTGTAAAGGTACACAGGCGTGCTCCCAAGCGAAACCAAAAGATTTGTCATACTGCCATACCGTTACATTATATCACATTATAACGTTAAATATTTTATGGTGCCCTTTGGGTACAACGAATGATCGACTTTTTCCCGCACAGATGCAAGCCTATGTACCTTTACAAAGGGAGTCGTTTGCTGGTTATTAAAGAACCATCTATGGTCATCATATAATTTTACGCCCATATTTCACGTTCTACGATGCATTCCACGTTTGATATACTGTCTTCTTTAGTTTTCTGTGATTCTGTTTGTTAAACCCTATCCCATTCACGTCACAGCGTCAAGGAGCTGTAAATGTGAGCAGTTAACGGGAGGCATATGTCTAACAGTGAACGTTGGACTTTTTCGCGTTTATCATAAGTACAGTAGTTAGCTAAAACTGGAGGTATGCAAAGAGATGTATGACGTAATCGTATACTATTCGCTAAATCCTGTCATAATAACAAATAATAATTATATCATCAAAGTAATATGCCATACACCTCTGTGGGTTAATACGTTTTATTGCTGCCAGTTTACGGTGTTATTACATGCCGCCATGTTTAATTTGTCTCCACCATCGTATTATCTCCGCCAAATCCTATCATTTTAAGCTCTATATGTCATGATTAGACCTATAGGACCGGAGATACGTAACTAAGGCTCTTTTCACACAGCATTTATAGGAGCAAAGATATATACCTAAGGTTCTTTTGACGTTTTTGGTTTCTAAACGTAGTATTTTATTGGTTAAATGCTATCATTTGAGGTACTGTACGTCACGATTGGACTAATAGGATCGAGGAGACATAACTAGGCCCTTTCGACACGCTACTCTATTTGATTTTTATATCTTATTGTATTCTATTAGTTAAATTCATGATACTATGAACTAAAGATAAACCCACGCGCACGCGATCAGTCTATCTCTTTTGCATATGTGACGTCACTTGGCGACAAATATCACCAGAAATGTTCTGTTTTGCATGGAGTTTTGTCAGAATTACTATTGTTTTATCGTTTATCTTGTACGTTGACAAATAAATGTGTGCACTTTATATAAAACATATTTCAGAATATTAAATTAAAAATAAACTTTTATTGCCAAGTGACGTCATGCGCATCGACGTACAAAATTCGATTGCGAAGTGGTGTTATCTCGGAAGTCATAGTATAGTGAGTTAAATTCTATCATTTGCGGTACGAAACGTCACGATTGGACTAATAGGATCTCAGAAACATAACTATGGCCCTTTTGACATGCTGCTGTATTTTATTTTTCTTTCTTATTTTATTCTATTGGTTATATCCAATCATTTGAGGTGCTGTAAGTCACGATTGTGCTACTAAAAAGAAAATACGTAAATAAGGCTCTTTTTACGTGTTGCTGTATTTAATTTCCAATTTTAAGTTATTGTATTTTATTGGTTAAGTGCTATCATTTGAGATAACGTACGTCACTATTAGCCTAATAGGACCGAAGGTACATAACTAAGGTCCTTTTGACATGCTACTCCATTACCTCATTGTATTTTATTTGTTAAATCCTTTCATTTGAGGTACTGTACGTCATG